>JABSMS010007117.1:0-14808 GCA_018902275.1 Aleiodes sp. PSUC_FEM 10030003
TATAAATAAATTATGTTGCTGCACAATTTAGCTTTGAGACGAATTAGGCTCAAGCGAAAGCTAATTAAACAAAGAAGGTTTTAAACCTAGTAGTGTAGAAAAATGAATTAAAAAAAAATAATTTTAATCATTTCTTTTTCCAGTATCTAAGAAGTGTAAGGCCACTTCTCGATGACGACAATTACAAAAGAATGGAGCAATTGGCTGCAGAATTTGAGGAAGGAATTGCAGTGAAACTTCAACGTTATCTAATTTTAAAATCCTGGTGGTCAACGAATTACGTTTCCGATTGGTGGGAGGAGTACGTTTATCTACGTGGTAGATCGCCAATAATGGTCAATTCAAATTTTTACGGTATCGATGCGATATTAGTCCATCCAAGTAAAATTCAAGCAGCAAGAGCTGCAAGTATTATATACGGCTGTTTGCAGTATCGCAGAGCAATTGAGCGTCAAGAATTGGAGCCAATAATGTTGCAGGGACTTGTACCACTATGCTCATGGCAGTATGAAAGGCTATTCAACACAACTAGGATACCAGGAATTGAGACTGACAAAATAGTACACTATAATGATTCAAAACACATTGTTGTTTATCATAAGGGACGTTACTACAAGGTTCTTATCTACTATAAACACAGGATTTTGACACCGCCCGAGATCGAACATCAGATGCAGTATATACTTGACCATGATGCTCATCCATCGAAGGGTGAGGAGAAAATTGCAGCATTAACAGCGACCGATAGGACGTCATGGGCTAAAGCGAGACAGACACATTTCGTCAAGGGTGCTAATAAAGTTGCTCTGGATCTCGTTGAGAAATCGGCATTCGTTGTGGCTCTCGACGATTTTCCTTATGAATATGATCCGGTGAGTTCATTTTTTAATTCATAAATCGACAATGAAATGATGATTTTTATGGAATATTTTCCGAAATCATTCAGAGGGAGAATTAAAAGTATTGTGATTTCTTTGAATGAAAATTAAAGCTACGACATATTCTCTTTCCCGGAAATTCAAATCTATTCCATAATCATTGGTTACAAAGATGAATTATTCATCCACCTTTTGTTTAGTCGATTCTGATGAATTATTCTAACTTTCATTAAGTATTATCATCTACCTTCCTTGATTTCATTCTGAATTAATGGAATATTCGAAATTATTCTCAGGCATGTCCAGAAAAATTGGATCAATATGGTCGTTATCTTCTTCATGGTAAAGGTTACGACCGATGGTTTGATAAATCTTTCACTCTTTGCATTGGAAACAATGGAAGAATTGGATTCAATGCTGAGCACTCTTGGTGAGTTAACAATTCGAATTTTGTTCATGTGAAATATTCAAATTTTCCTTGAGTTGCATTTAAAAAAAAAAACTTAATCTAGTTCAACATTAATTCTACGTTTGTCATTGAATTCTAAAAGTTTAAAAAACTTGAATGGAAACAAATTAAATAAACAAAATTAAAGATATATTGTTACGTTAATTGGCAAACGATGAGCAGGGCGGACGCGGCCGTGATGTCACACCTTTGGGAATTTATCATTCATGAGGAAGTTGCATTATCCAAAGTGTAAGAATGAGTAAAAAAAATCAACAAAACTCAAAAACATCTGTTTCTCTCTGCGCTCCTTATCTCTCGGCATTTGTGATAATTTTCTCCTTCTCTTTTATAAATTATCTCAACGCTAACGATTTAATTGTCCTGGTAATTTCGGCAGGTTCTTTTTTCCGCCTGTTTTAATTCTAGATTGATCACCAAACGCAATCCAATGACTTCTGTCATTTAACGAAAAAAGCGTCGCAATTTTAACATCGACTCCTTCATCAATGATTTTTTTCCGGTTCAATGCGGAAATCAATGAAATTGAACGATGCTTACAAGTATTTATATACTGCGATGAAAAAACTTAAATTTGTTTTTATGATTCGGGAACTCAGTAAATACGTTACGCGGTACTAATAGGGTGATCAATCTAAAGTTAATGCCTTGAAATTTCCTTCAGATGTTCTTTCTTCAATGCTGAATTTATTGTTTTTTCCTGGTTTATCAGGGCCGATGCACCTGTGATGGGAGCTATGTGGGAATACGTTCTCGGCACTGATATTCTCGAACACGGGTAATTTGGATGCTTTGAATTATTAAAAATCTGACGGATTGAATAGGAATATTCACTCGCAATTTCATTGAAATATCTCAAAATTTGAGGGAGGTAGAAGAACTTTTAGGTGAATGTCTACTTCCGCTAGCCTCGTTAACAGATTTTCATAAACTTAGAATAAAAGTTGTTGAATATTTACCTCAGAGTTGGAAATATATAATATAATAACACAATTGAACACTGTAACATGAATACTGTATCGCTGTTAGTAGTACCCAGAGCTGACGACGTGCATCACACTCCACAAACACTGTCACTGACTCTCCCCAACACTTTTAAACATTATTTCATTCAATATTATTCATCTGAGAAATTAAACTTAGAAATAAATAATCCGACGAAAAATTACATTTTGAGAAAGGACCAATTATGTAAATCTCTGTCATATTCTTCGAATGTTAAAAAAATTCACAACTTTTAAATATTATCATCTACTTTCTTCAAGTAAAGTGAACGCGTAAATGAATCTCCATCACTCCATACATTCGACAAGACAACTAAGCGACAACTGATTTCAAAATCACTTTACCGGTCGCGATTTATTTCAGAAGTTTTGTCATTCGAACGGATTGTCATCGAAAATTATTCCAGAACGACCTTTGTACTAATGCTAATATGGAAAGAAAGAAATTTATCGATTGGAATTGGAAATTTATGTTTTTGAGATCGTCTAGCTGTTCTTTCCAATCACAAATTTTTCTACCAAATATGAATTCTGAGATATTTCAAAATCCTGATAACACGAAAAATGGACTTATCGTGATTTTTCTCATTATTAATGAATAGTCTATGAGGTTTTAAAAGATTTTAGTCATCTTCCTATTCAATATGTAACGCGCAATTAGCAGGGAATTGCTTCACATTAAAAGCTTTTTTTTCTAACGCCATTGCATGTTTTTTTTCGTTCACTAACATCCTCACATCAAATAATTAGGGAAGTTGATTAATTTTCATTGCTCTCTGAAGATATACCGAAGAGGGTCATACCGTTGGAACACCAGAATTTACACTTACACCGACTCGACTTCAGTGGGAAATTAGTAATGAGTGCCTTGAAGTTATTGATGATGCAGTACAAGTAAGTTCATCATTTAATCCATCTAAATTCAATCAGTTGATATAAATCCACATGAAACTGTTCAAAAATTTCTTTCGAGAACTTGAGAATTCTGGAAATTAGGGTAAATGATCCAATGAATGAACGATTAAGATTATTCCGTAATTTATAAATTATTAAAGAATTGATAATCACAGAAATTCATGATTATTCCAATCATAATTGATTTAAATAATCAATATATTGAAAATAATTATTTTACTTAAAAACAAGATTCGTTCATTCACTGGTCAAATTGATTATTTATATCACTAATTTGAAAAAAAAATCAGAATATTGAAAGGAAAAAGATACTAAAATGTATATTTGTACAAAAGAATTTATTTACACGTTTAATTAATTTCATTTAAAACGTATTATCTTTTTAGGTAGCTGATAAATTATACAATGATGTTGATCTACGTATTTATGTACACGATAATTATGGAAAAGGCTTTATGAAGACTTGTTCGATGTCCCCGGATGCTTACATTCAAATGGCCCTACAATTGGCTTATCATAGAGACGCTGGAAAATTCTGTTTGACTTACGAGGCATCAATGACGCGATTGTATCGCGAGGGCAGAACTGAGACAGTACGGCCCTGTACAATTGAGTCTGCGAATTGGGTTAAAGCAATGGATAACAAGTCAATGAGCATCGAGGAACGATATAATCTCTTGAGACTAGCAGCTCAACAGCATCAACGTGGCTATCAAGATGCTATGGTTGGTAAAGGAATTGATAGACATCTTTTCTGTCTTTACGTTGTATCAAAGTACCTGGAAGTTGATTCACCATTCCTCAAAGAGGTTTTGAGTGAACCGTGGAAATTATCGACGTCACAGACACCGCATGGACAAACCTCCAAATTGGATCTTAAGAAATATCCAAACTGCATATCAGCTGGTGGTGGTTTTGGTCCAGTTGCTGATGACGGTTATGGTGTTTCTTATATTATTGCTGGGGAAGATCTCATTTTCTTCCATATATCTAGCAAAACTAGTTCACCTGAAACTGTAAGTATTTCACTATTTGTTATCTTTAGATAATATGGGACCGGTCTTTCAGTCATTGAGTGGCCATGGTACTTAGCATGAGACTGAAATTTTCAAACGAATTGTTCTCACTGGAGACTACTTTTTCTGCAAAAATAGAATTTTCACATTTTATGGAAGGTGGTTACGGAGAATTTAAAAATGAGATTTTGGTAAATTTATGATTCTGCAAAGGAAGAAATTGGTTTGGAAATTTTATTCTGATGGTAAGTATTATGGCCACTCAAGGACGTTCCGTGAAATATCACTTTTCTTACAATATCTTCGAAATTTTTTAAAATTGAAAGATATTGTAAGAAAAGTGATTTTTCACGGAACGTCCTTAAGCACTGTATGATAATTAAATTCATTACATTTAATGAAGGGAAAGAAAAAAGTGCATTCAAGCGGTATTGGGTAATGCGATATTTATTTTAATAATTTTTTTTATCAAAAATAAAAAATATATGTCATTCAAATATTTGCTCATCATAAAATTCTGAGTATATTCCAGTATTTCGCAAGTTAAAAAGAATTGTTTTGCGGTATCAAATAACAAAATCACTGAAACACCGGAGAATATTGCGCAGCGATTTCTGCCTGGAAAATGAAATAAAAGGATATATAGAAATTACCTTAAAATTATTCTTATTATTTCCATAATTAGATGAAACAAGCGAAGTTCTGTGTGGAATTGAAAATAATTTTCATATTTCGTTCTTTCATTTTTCAGTGAGAAATCGTTGTACATTTTTAGCTTCCCAGCGATTTTTCTTGCCGTTCTCGATCTCTGAAAGATCAATTACAAATGTTTGTCATCAATAATCATTAAATCTTCGCTTAAAATGATAATTTTATAATTACGATCAAATATTATTTCAAAAAAATAATCGTTTCAGAGAAGAAAATATGTTTTAATAAGGAGAATGATAAAAAGAGTTTCATTTTTATTCATAGAAAAATGAATAATTCTGTCATTATTACGTAAAGAAAATTGGAAAAGTTAAAATTACCGTGTACTTAATTTTTTTTCAGGATTCAGCGAGGTTCGCCAACCGTATAGAGAAAGCACTTGCGGACATGAAGAATCTCATGTTATCAGTGAGAAATTCAGATCGCCAGAAGAATGGTTCAAAATAAATGCGCGTGCAGTTGAATTAAAATTAGGAATTTTTATTCTTTCTCTGGAATTAATTCCGGAGCTGATAGAACACATCAATACGTTGTTCAGATTGAATGAAAGAAAAGCACAAGGGAAAAATGAAAAAATTGAGAAATGAATTGTTGCAATAGTCAGTGAGTCGATGTTTTTTTCTTTTCACTGACACTCAGATAGGTCGTATCGAAGTGATTCCGATATTTACACACGGAGTGGACTAACGATGGCAGCATATGCCGGAACAGCCATTAGTTATCGTTTATATATTATTATGATTATTATTTTTTGTTTAAATTAGAAATTTTTTAAACGACATCCGTCGATTAACTAACTGCGCCCTTGTGAGCAACCTATCAATGCAAAATATTTTAATCTTACTATTGTAATGTTTACTTATTTTATAAGTGATAAATGAGGAAAAAATTATTGAAAGAACTTTTTGACGGATTAGGTAATTTGTTAATGCAATTGAAATATACAATTTTTCAGTGGTATTTTGGTGCTTACGAACTCTTTCCAATTGAAACTAAGATCATGATACTGTAGATAAACTATGTGTGGATTCAGTTTTCATTGAAACCTTTTTTTTTCTTTTTTTTATCATTAAAAAAGCCATTAAAAAAAATTCATTTTATTTTACTCCATAATAGAATTTATAATCACCTAATTCAATTAGTCCTTCCTTTTACTCCTTGGTCTTTCTTCATTCTTTGAAAGACTATCTCTGTGAGAAGATGATTCATTAGTCTTCTCTTTTGGCTTCTGTTTGTGTTTATTTGATATAATTGCATTCCGAAGAGTTGAACGTAAAAATCGTTTGTTGATGGTTTCTTTGGGCTTTAACCAACCACTTGGACCCATAACTTCAGCTCTTTGGGCTCCAACTTTTGCCTCTTCCATCAGAGCCTCTGCGGCGAGTCTAAAAATAAATTTTCTGTCATTTTTTAATCACAAAAACGATTATTTGTATTTCCTAATCGATGAAATTTATTTTTAATGAAAAATGAAAAATTACGAGAATTGTCATCGTTATAAAATTTCTATCTCACTCAGATCTCGAGATATTTCACGAAAAATTCAAAGTCAAATCAAATCATTTTGCTTTCCCGCTTCACTCCTGCTAAATACTTTGTGGAGGAGAAATGTTAGCAGATTTACCAGCGAAGTTGATTTTTCAGAGTAAAAAATCACGTAATTGTACTCGAAATGATTGAATGATTTCTTTTATTCTATTTGATCTACATCGATTTGGAAATCAATTTGATTTTTGAATTAACTAATCACTGAAGTTTAAAATATCCATGAAATGTAAATTGGTCTCAATCGTTCATTCACTGGTGCACCTATCGTACAATGAATTTAGTTCATTGATTTCTTTTTCAAATGCTTTTTAATACTTATAATATTTTCCAAATCAATCGATAAGAATAAATTGTTTTTACCTATTTAATTCTTCCTCGTCCATATCACGCAAACCACTCGAAAAATAATAAAATTATTGTTTACTTATGTTTCATCTGCTAACCTCCCATTCGTGACATTACTGAGCGCTTCACCAATTGTCCGCCAGATGGCGGATTTTCCATCTCGAAAAAAATTCACTTTACGATCTGTCTAATGTTTTTCGTGTCCAACGCAGTGATCTTACCTCGTGCTAATTGACTCTCGAATTATTTTCTACAATTAAAAAATTTTATAAAACCGTAAGACTTAATTAATCACACGTTTAATTAATGAAAAATGTTATTTCCTAGAGTTGTAAATTGTGTTTGATTGTGATCTTTCCTTTTTAGAAGTTTAATACAACGAAAGTAGAGGCCAAAATGACGGCAAACACAAGCGGCGATGCAAGACGCACCCATGGACAGGCTCACGGAAAAGCATTTCAAGATAAAAGCAAACCAAAAGACATTCGCAGTAGCAACATTCAAGCTGCAAAAGGTGATTTTCATCGAATTGATAATGTTAGAATGGTCAGAGCGTATTTTTGTGAATTGCAAAACATAAAACTTGTTTCGGAGCACAATGTGACCATTTATGGGCATAACCCACAGTACCGGTCGATTCACTCATGATTTATCATTCTTCTGTCATCGAGAACTTCGATTTCAATCAACCCGAATCTAATTGTTCCTATTTGTTTTTCAGCTGTCAGTGATGCCATTCGTACCAGTTTGGGTCCTCGTGGAATGGACAAAATGGTGAGTAATGACTTTTATATATTTCTTGACCATTCATTTACATAACTGTTCGAATGATTTGAATTATTCAATAATTTGAATAATTCAAATTATTCAATTGGTTTTGAATATTTTTGAATTTTTTAAATATTGTACACTTTTACGAATAGCGTAATTCAAGTTTTTAAAATTGAAAAATTTTCAATTCTAAAAATTCTGAATGAAATTAAAATTTGATTTTTTTTTTATTTTTAAAATTTGCTAAATTTTTAAAATTTTCAAATTTGAAAAATGGCCAAAGACCGAAAGATCACTCTTTGGCCAGTTCGACAATATCAGTTTCGTCTAATGTTTTTGTTTCTTTTTCCTTTCTTTATTTGTTTACATTAAATTTTCCCGAGTTATTGATTATATCAACGATCTCGATTGTTATATAATATTCGATTCGATATCACCTCTTTTATATAAAGGAGATTAAATTATATTTGTTAATGAAAATGAGATTGCAATTATTTTCATTATTTTCAAGATTCAAGCTGCAAACGGTGAGGTGACTATAACAAACGATGGAGCTACAATCCTGAAACAGATGAATGTGCTACATCCTGCAGCTAAAATGGTGAGTGAAGAATCCAATGAAATAATTTAAAGAAATTAAAACTAAACATGTTAAACACTGAATTGTACTTTTTAAATTTGATTACAAAAACTTAAATATGCTTTTCCATTCTTTCGATTAGTTGGTAGAATTATCAAAAGCCCAGGACTCAGAGGCTGGGGATGGTACGACGAGTGTGGTAGTAATTGCTGGTGCATTATTGGAGGCAGCCGAGCGTCTTCTTTTGAAAGGAATTCATCCCACAGCAATAAGCGAGTCTTTCCAAAAAGCAGCAACAAAAGCAGTAGAAATTCTCAGTTGGTCAATGGCAATAGCCGTTGATCTCAACGACAAAGAATCCTTGATAAAAGCCGCAGCAACATCACTCAACTCAAAAGTTGTATTCCAGCAGTCATCACTCTTGGCGCCACTTGCTGTCGATGCTGTTCTCAAGATAACTGAGCCGGGACGTGAAAAAGCAACAGATTTGAATGACATTAAAGTGATAAAGCAACTTGGCGGTACTGTAGAAGACACTGAATTGATTGATGGTCTAGTATTTACTCAAAAGTCATGCAATGTCAATGGACCCAAAAGAATTGAAAAAGCAAAGATTGGTCTCATTCAATTCTGCATTTCACCGCCAAAAACCGATATGGATCACAATGTCGTTATCTCAGATTATTCAGCGATGGATCGAGTTCTGAAAGAAGAACGTTCCTATATTCTGAATATTGTGAAGCAGATTAAGAAGGCAGGATGCAATGTTCTTCTTGTTCAGAAATCAATTCTTCGTGATGCAATCAGCGACTTAGCAATTCATTTTCTGGATAAAATCAAGGTCATGGTGATTAAGGACGTTGAACGCGAGGATATATCCTTCATCTGTAAGACACTTGGATGCAGACCGATTGCATCACTCGATCATTTTACTGCTGAGAATTTGGTGTCTGCTGAACACGTCGAGGAGGTGCAAACTGGTGCTTCTAAATTCGTTAGAATCACGGGAATACAGAATCAAGGACGTACTGTCACTGTACTAGTTCGTGGTAGCAATAGACTTGTTCTCGAGGAGGCTGCACGTTCTCTGCACGATGCACTTTGTGTAATCCGTTGTTTGGTTAAACAACAAGCTATGATCGCCGGTGGTGGAGCACCAGAGATTGAACTTGCTCTCAAACTTTCTGCTTACGCCCAAACACTCGGTGGTGTTGATGCATACTGCATCAAAGCATTTGCTAATGCACTGGAAGTTATTCCATCAACTTTGGCTGAAAACGCTGGATTAAATCCAATCGCTACTGTGACTGAATTGAGGAATCGCCACGCGCAAGGAGAAATTACAGCTGGAATTAATGTCAGAAAAGGCATGATTACAAATATTTTGGAGGAAAATGTTGTTCAGCCTCTTCTGGTCTCTACTAGTTGTATTACACTTGCTTCTGAAACTGTTCGCAGCATACTGAAGATCGATGATATCGTTAATACGAATCAATAAGTGATTTTTTTGTAACGTTCTTTTAAAAAATTTCATTCATTAAATTTTTACGATTATTCTGGTGATATCTTCTGGAGAGATATCTGTTGGCGTATCAACTGCTTTTCATACGATTAAAAATAAAGTTATTTAACAGCTATTGTAGTGTTCTTCATTATCATTTCGTTTTCCAAGGTTTTTCATTCAAAGAGGTTTTGGACAAGATTAATTATTGGCACATATAAGTTGGAATAAAATTTATAGTTTTGCGCGATTTTTGTTTCCACCATTGTGTCATGGAAATCTATACATTCAAGTATACATAAAGTATACTTTATGCTTTTTAGTCACATGGAAAAGATTGGGTTTCAATGAAAAATTCTTGGTTATTTCAATTAAATATAAAAATCATTTATTTTGTAATAAAATAGTCACTTTTTCACATATTAAATTACAATAATTCGGTAAAAATCATTTCACATTGACGTAAACAATTTTTCAAATAATTTTGGTTAATTTTGTTGTTGAATCCATTTTTCTAGATTTTAAAATGAAGCTACTTAGGATTTCAACTTTTTCAATATATTTATATGTACGATTAATGGAATCGCGATAATATCATTTTCGCTATAAAATAGATTTATACAATTTTCATATTAATTCGGTACAAGTGAATGATTGATCCGAAAAGACGCCAATCCAAGAATATAATAAATTTACAATTGCTGCCATATAAATGATTGAATTTTATTATCATGTGTTTTGTATTTGTTCACGGTTGTTCTTATTGAGAATTAATTATATCGTGAAAATCTCATTTCAGTAGAGTGGAAGATTGAAAAATATCTATAATCATTAGATTTTTTCGTAAACACTAGTGAATAAATCATTTGGAGGAATGCATTAGCACTTAAAATAGATGAGAATGAGACGAGAATAAATCCAAAGATTGTTAAACTCACAAACATATTAAGCGTCGTAATAACTATGGTTTCATCCCGAAAACAAGGACTCTGAGATGAAAATGTTTGAAAATTATTCAAAGAGATATTTACTATAAAATTAATATTTTATTCAAGCAATTTTTTTCCCGATTTCAACTGCGAATATTTTCGAGAAAAAAATCCATTTCAAGTTTGTGTATTTTGAAGACAAGAATTTTGTTTGTTTAGCACCAAATGGAAGTCAAATTTCTTAGAACAATAGTTATTGCATACCGGAAACTAGAATGATTAACTAATTCGAGTTCTGCGTCCAGGAATCCCAAATGAAAATAAATATCATTTTTAGGAGGAAACTGTACTCTTTTTAAAGACTATACGAACACTTCTATTATGGAAGGAATGCAAAGATGAGTAATTTCTCAATATCTTTCCATGAAAAGTGAGCATTAAAAACAGCAAAAATTCCACTATTCAACAAATATCGAGAATCGATTTTGAGGATATTTTTTTACCGCTCTTCCATTTCTTTCACTGAACTTCTCATTAAAAAAAATTCTCCAAGCATATCTTCAACTTCCATCAAATCAAAATCGTAATAACTCACAGATAGTCTTAAGTACTGAATTCCATACTAATGATAATAATAATAAGGAAAGAAAAAATGTGTGCGTGCATCAGCTCATAAAAACTTTCACCAGCGTGGATGAATCTGATGGAATGTCCACTGTTGATAAATATTATTAACATCGCAAGGCATGAGTGAAAGTTGATGGGTCTGTGGATGCAGTGCCATGCATTTTTTGTGCACCCTATGCAAGAGTGTCTTCGTTTTTTCATCGTACTGCCATGGTCCATCGACAGTGCCTAATCTGCAGAATGCTAATTTTATACCCTGGCTATCAGCCTCAACGCATCTCTCTCCAATTCCCAATTGTCCTTTGGCATTCAATCTAATTAGTTGATTATTACCATAGCCATGACAGTGTGAAGTTGCCATTAGACTCGGTGGTGCTTGGCCCATTGTGTCCAGACAAGCGGAAGTTGCAGCACTTCTCAACTCCCCCCAATGAATATTCGGTGGTAATTCTGGGAATTTATCAAGTACATCGTAAGCAACATTATCCATGAACCATTGAAAACTCTTGCACTTCTTCCTCTCTTTGAATTTCAATTGTTCACTGATGTCTCCATGATCTAGTAGTCTCGCGAGGGGTTCTCTGGTGTAGAAAAATTCTTTGTGCTTCTCGTCAAACCACGTCTCAATGACTCTCTTGTAATTAATTGTGATCAACGGACCTTTTTTCTTTTGCGAAAGTTTGCCAAAAGTATACGGCATGAATCCCCTATAAACATGACCAACGTGTGAGCACGGTACCCAGAGAATGCTTCCACCGCACTGCCAAATTTTGAAGCTTAATTCGAAGTTCTCTCCACCCCAGACAAGAAGACCCTCGTCGTATCCGCCGAGCGATAAAAAGTATTTCCTATTAATGGCGAATAGTCCGCCAGCATGAGTTGGTGACCTGTACGGTTCGCTCTGATAAGCGCGTGTTTTCATTTCACGTTTGGGGACTTCGTTCTCTTTGTAGAGCATGCCCCACTCGAAAATACCACGGTACAAACGACCTTCTTGATAAACCGTACGATATTCAAAGGTTTTGTGATTGATTCCATCGATTATTGGAACCGTCATGACATTGTTGTTCATCGCGATTGGTGCTAGAAGTGGAGGAAGCCAGTTTATATTCACCTCGCAGTGAGCGTCGAGGAATACGATAACTTCTCCTTTCGCCTCTCTTGCTCCTCTCGATCTCGTTCTTATCAATCCCTCTCTCTCTGTGTTTCTCAGTAATCTTACTTTCCCATTCCACGTTTCAATGTAAGACTCTAATTCTGATTTCAGGTTCTCCTTGTCCGAGTAATCATCAACTAAGAGGACTTCCTCGAGAAATTGCGGGGGGGTACGGTTTATAACACTGTGCACTGTACGCATCAGTACTGACCAGCCCTCGTTGTGGAATACTATTATCACACTCGTCTTTGGAAGATTCGTAGGATAGTCCCAGTGCTTGCATTCATCGGGACGCATGTCTGGTACACTACGATCGAGGGAAATCTCGTCGGAACATACCATATTCATTCCGTAATCGGATTCTGATTGCTGCACGTCGTTTTGTTGATCTTCACGGAGGATGTGGGCTTCTCCATTTTCACCTGGACCTTTCCGTGGCTTTACGTCACGGGGCTCGAAGTTACCAAGGCCGTTTATGAATTTCGGAGCCTAGGGAAAAAATGGAATGTTTCATTTTCATTTGGGAATATATTAATGAACTGAGGAAGAATAAAGGTTGAGATAACATATGAAAATTTCTATAAAAAAATTTTTTCCTGTAAAAGATTGGAAACATTCTTATAAGAAAAGTTCTAATTTCTTCTGGAAGAAAATATTTCTTATAAAAAATTTCATACGTGAAGCCTTCGGTATCGTTGAGATAAGTAGGCTTCGATTTTACGACTTTTTTTGGATGAATTCTCATCGTTTAGGAAAAAAGTTTTTTTATAGTTATTCTTATTCTAATAGTTTTAGAGATATTTCATTGGCAAGTTCATGCCACTTTGGAGATAGTAATTTTTTACAAGTATTTCAAGTTTTATTTTGTTCTAAATTTTTTTTTATTTCTGAAAATCTATTGAATTCGAAGAGATTCTCCAAAACCTGACGCTCAAGGCAAATTTTTACTCAGGTTTCCTACTTAATCAGTGATTTTTTCGGTTGGTTTCGTCATAAGTCAACAATGTTCATCGCTATGTGAAAAGATAATCAAGATTTATGAGGAACGGAATTTTTAAGCCGGTTATGGAAGAAGTATAATTTTCTTTGATTCAAAAATGACCTTTTCCATCTAAAAAATCAAATTTCTCAAGCTTCGAGTCCTGAAATGATCAACTCTTGTAAAAGAGAATTTCTCAAAATTTTGCGTGAAGATATTTTATTGAAAAGTGTTTGTAAACTAACATTAAATTTTCATTTTCGCTTCTTCCATTCATAATATTTTCAAATAAACCGTAAATTTAAAAATTTTTACCTGTTTTCCTCGTAATCCCTCGGCCCAATAATTCTTAATATTATTAACATGATCGTCAGATGAAAATGAATAAAGTGCATAAAGTAGTAAAACAACAAGTGACAGCCCAATGAGGACATTGACCATGCGACTTCTTCTCATCCTTAAAATTCTCATTATTCAGAAAAGTAAATAATCTTCACTTCACCGGTATCAGCTGCTAATTAAATTAAACTAAATCAACCATGTTTTCTTGATAAAAAAAACTTAATGTGCTATTTAATCCAGAACGGAATTTGCCGATGATTTATATGTACAGCTTCATGACACGTTTACAAGTGCACCCAAGTGTCCAACCGTATATTTTTGAGAGAATTAATCTTTGATAAAAGCGCCCAAAGGTGTCGTGGGCGTTTCTATAGAATATTCTCATCGGCAATGTAGAAATCCCAAATGACGTTTTTGGTGAGCTGTGTCACCAGCTGGCCGTCAAGTGACAGTTCATTTTGGAGCAAGAGGAGTAAAACCAGTTTTTTAATCAGAAGAAGTCTCATTTTTGTTTAGCCAAGTGTGAAGTTGCAATTGTTTAAAATGATGGGAACTCATGACGATGATGACATTGATGAGTTCGAGTCAACGGTTTATACTTTTCCGGAGAGTGTTCAGAATGTCATTGAACAGGTTATTAACCCCTGAATATTACCTATATACTGAAGTAACAATGATAAATTGAATATTTTGGTACATGTGAACGTTTCAGTGCTCTATTTTCAGTTGTTTTCACTTGATGGAGATTTTACGTTTCTCTTTTCAGTAATAATTCTAAAATGAAAATCAACGAATTCTGACAAAAATTTTATTATTTAAAGAGTAAAAAAATATTATTTAATAAAAAGTAGATTGGTGGAATGGAAAGATGTTTATGAAATTCCAATTTTTTCACAAAATTTAAGGAAGTTCATGAGTTTTAAGTAGAAGTAAGACGAATTTTATAATTTACCTGAATATTCAGAACTAAAATGACCCGAATTTTCAATTTTTCACTTAATTATCCCTGATTTCACTGAATTTTTACGGACTAATTG
>JABSMS010007128.1:0-14807 GCA_018902275.1 Aleiodes sp. PSUC_FEM 10030003
TTCTATTTATTTATTTATTTCTCTTCCATTTTGAGTGAGAGTGAATGAAGTTCGTCTAATGTGATAAGTGATAGTGTCTCTAGGATTAGTTATTGAGTTTTAAAAATTATTTAGTGATTTAAAAGAAAGAAAAAAAATACGAAAATTTCTTGTGCAGGGCTGCCCACATCGTGCCGCCAGAAGTAGTCCGTCCACCTCCGAAGCCCAATAAAAACGCACCGATAAACAAATTGACGACTACTTAGCGAAACTTGACAAAGAGGATTCAACTAGAAGAGATTATTGTTTGTTTTGAATTAAAAAAAAAGGAAGTTTAATAATAAAAGAAAGTAGAAGAAAGAGAATCAATAAAAATCGAAAATGCCGAAACCAGTAGTACAAGAGGGAGAGGATCCCGATCCATCGCCATATCTCTATGTAACGTTAGAACAGAAGAGAATCGACCAGTCTAAGCCATACGATGCTAAAAAAGCATGCTGGGTACCTGATGAGAAGGAAGGATATCTCCTTGGTGAAATTAAAGCAACTAAAGGAGAAGTTGTCTCTGTTATTCTACCGGGTGGTGAGGTATGTATTTCACTGAAAAAAAGACGGAGAAAAAAGGGTTTAAATTTCATAACTTTATTCGAAGTTCCTTGAAAATTTTGACGTTAAATTTTTTCTTGAAGTTAAAACTATGATTTTTTCTGCTCTGAAAGAGAATGGGAGGAGAATAATCGAATGATTGAAGGGAATAATAATGGAAGAAAAATAATGTTTAAAAAAATTGGGACGGGAGAGGTAGCGAGATATTCTAAACACGGACTATAGATATAAAAAGAAAATGTTAGGCGTCGGCGTCACCGTATCTGGCTCCGTAACTATTTCGAGAACAGAATAGCGTTTCGAGAACCCCTATCCAGGCCGTGAGCCAATCCATATTGGAACATACGCACATTTAACGTTTTTTTTCTTCTTCTTCTTCACTTTTCGTTTTGGGATTATTTTGGAATTTCGAAATATTATACGAATCATGTTTACGAAAAATGGGATCAACTTCCGGTAAACAAATTTAATGATCTTTGGGAATAAATTTTGGAGATTCGATGTTTGTAATTGGGTTTAAGGAAATATTTATTCGGATTTCGAAATGTTAGTTCGAAATTGTTTGGGGAAGTTTGGGAATATCGAATTGCTTGATTTTATGAAGAATAACAAGGGAATTGACGATTTTTGGTGGGGAAAGTAAAAAAAATAGAAATTTACAACTTATTTTTGTCAAAAATTCGTTTCGAATTTTTTTTTTCTTCAATAAATTTTGATTTTGAAAAAAGAATCAAGAAAATTTCGATTTAAAAAAAATAATTACGAGTAATTTCGATTCCGGAGAAAATTTCAAGGAAATTTCGATTTCGAAAAAAAAATCGAAAAAATTGCGATTTCTAAATTTTTGAGAAATGTCAACAAAATTTCGATTAACGACCATTCAAAAAGTTCTGTAGCTAGAAAAGAAAATTAAATTTCCCTATTTTCATCTCGTTAATCTCGGAAAATTCAATTTAAAAAAATCCAAATTCCAAAAATGGCCCAAGTTCCAAGGCTCGAACCAAAAAAAACCTGTAAAATCTCACTTCCCACATAAATCATTCTCGAATAATTACATAATAGTTCACCAAACTCGGCTACCATTTAGTTTTCCGTCTCATCGACTATTGTTAGATACAACTCGCAACCAACTACCATCCGGGTATAATAATAAACACCCGGTTGCAACTTAACGAAACGTCGGGTCAATGTATTTTTGGAACTCAGCCCAAGTGGAAAAGCACCGGTAAAAAATAAGGAACTATAAAACATTTGATTCCCAACGAAAAACAAAATTGAATATTAACAAATAAAAAACCAAATTCACTAAATAAAAAATTAATGTTGAACGATTCAATTAATCAACAATTTTCTTCGTATTTAATGCAACAAAAACAGCTTAAGACATTTCGTAAAGATCAATTGATGCAAGTTAATCCACCGAAATACGAAAAATCCGAAGACATGGCCGATCTCACGTTTCTAAATGAAGCAGCTGTCTTGCACAATCTCAAACAACGTTACTACGCCAGATTGATTTACGTAAGTTTATTCATAATACTTGGACTAATCTATTCTCTCTCTTTCTTTTCCCCATGGATAAAAAAAAAACATAGACGAAGGATTTCAAGAAGGATCAGCTGCAGCAGGTCAATCCGCCGAAATACGAAAAAGCTGAGGATATGTCAAATTTGACATACCTCAATGATGCATCTGTACTCCATAATTTGAAGCAGCGTTATTATCACAAACTGATTTACGTAAGATTATTGGAAAAATGTGAAGACAAATGTGGATTTTTTCTTGGAAGTTGTGTAGGGACTCAAAGCTCCAATACAGAGCATGTCCAACGTTTTTGTCAGCCATTTTGTTTTTTTTAGGTTTTTTTTTCAATTTATCGATCAACTGGGAACAACAGACTTGTCCAGTCTCGCAAATTTGTTTAATTTTTCTTTGTTACTAATATTGTTGAGAAAAATTTTTGATTTTTTTTCCCATGTCTCAACAATTATTTCGAAATTTCGAAAAATTTCGATTATCAATATTATGATCGAAAAATTTCGATTATCGATTTTTCTATCGAAAAATGCATAGAATGAAAGTTGTTGAGTTTAATGAATCAATTCGGTTTTGGGACAAATAAATTCAGAAATTTTCCTCTCTGGTGATTCATCGGCACTCGTACAAGACACGACCCGCCAAATTGTTTGATTCACCCAAGTTTTATTATGTTGAATGTA
Organism: Aleiodes sp. PSUC_FEM 10030003; assembly: GCA_018902275.1. NCBI lineage: Eukaryota > Metazoa > Arthropoda > Insecta > Hymenoptera > Braconidae > Aleiodes > Aleiodes sp. PSUC_FEM 10030003. Next base: position 2,805 of record JABSMS010007128.1, read on the forward strand.
TAAATAATAGAGAAAACGAGTAAAAATCTCAGAGACTGAGAATTTTACTTCATCTTTTCAATGCAATCAAAATTGATTACTGAAAATGAATGAGAATAATTTCGATTATCGAAAAATTTCGATCAGCAATATTTCCACCGAAAAATTTCGATAAATATTTGAAATACCGAAAAATGCATGGAATGAAAATCTTCCAATTTTTCGAATGAATTCGTTTTTAACGCAAATGAATTCAGAAATTTTTCTCTCTAGTAATTTACGGCACTCGTACAAGACACGAATTGCCAACTTGTTCCATTCACACGAGTTTTATTATGTTGAATGCAAAAATAATAGACAAAATGAGGCAATTAATGAGAGTAATTGAATTGCAGACCTATTCTGGACTTTTCTGCGTTGCCATCAATCCTTACAAGAGATATCCCGTATACACCGGACGTTGCGCCAAGCTCTACCGTGGTAAGAGGCGTAGCGAAGTACCACCCCATATTTTTGCCATCTCTGACGGTGCTTACGTCAACATGTTGACTAGTAAGTTGATGAAAAAATTTGTAAGAAATTCTTCATAATGTTGAAATAAAAATGGACAATTGTGATGATATTTTTTTTAAATTAAAATTAATAGACAGCGAAAATCAGTCTATGTTGATTACTGGTGAGTCTGGTGCCGGAAAGACTGAGAATACGAAGAAAGTAATTGCTTACTTTGCTACTGTTGGTGCCTCAACTAAGAAGCCTGATGAGGCAACTAAAAAGAAGGGCTCACTTGAGGATCAAGTTGTACAAACCAATCCTGTACTTGAAGCCTTTGGTAATGCCAAGACTGTCCGTAACGATAACTCTTCGCGTTTCGTAAGTTTTAAATTGTATTTTCATTATTTTTAATGAGGTAATTTTTTTCTGGGCTTTTTTGAATATATTGGAACGTAAGCGAGATAGAGAAATTTTTCTCTGCAAAAAAATGTCGAGAAATTCTTTGACGATTTTTTCAAATTTTTTGTTAATTTAATTAATGCGAATCTCGTTACTCTTTAGGGTAAGTTCATTCGTATCCACTTCGGTCCATCTGGAAAATTGGCTGGTGCTGATATCGAGACGTGTGAGTACTTTATAATCAATTAATTTCAACAATTTGTTAAATATTTTATTTCATTCCCTTAAATTTATTCATTTATTACAGATCTATTGGAGAAGGCTCGTGTCATTTCTCAGCAATCATTGGAGCGTTCTTACCATATTTTCTACCAGATGATGTCCGGTTCGGTCAAGGGACTTAAGGGTAATGAATTAGTTTCTTCCCCCGTAAACCCAATAAATTTATTTACAGAAATTCATAGAATTGCATCGAGACATACCAGATTTTCCGGTTTTCTAATTTGTTTTTGCGGATAATTTTGAGACAGGAATTTGAATTCAGGATGGAGGTGTTGGAGAATATGATGAATTTAATTGTCGATTCATAATAATTTTTTTGTCCTTCTACCTCATATCACAGGGAATTTCATCAATTATCTGCAAAATTTCGGGGAATTTTGAAAAAGTTCTATTTCCGTTAAAAAGCTTGGGAAATTTGACATGGAAATGACTACCCACATGCCTATGCTATTCTGAAGTTTTATAGAATTTCGAAATTTGAATAATTTTGAGTCAAAAACCTGTTTTTCAAATTTTTTGAAACTATCGAAATAAAGTACAGCATGTGGGTACTCGTTTCCATAGCAAATGTCCCGGGCTTTTCAATGGTACAATCAAGATTTTTCTATCTCATTTAATTTCTGAGAGATTTCCCGATTTTTTAATTCTTTTCTTGCGGATAATTTTGAAACAGGAATTTAAAGTCAGGCGGATGGAGATACTGGAGAATATGCTAAATTTACTTGTCGATCGATAATAACTTTTTTTTCCTCCTACCTCGTTATTTTATTTTTCAATGCAATGAAAATTTCATAGAAATGTGCCTGTTATCCAACAACGTCGAAGACTACTACTTCGTATCACAGGGAAAAACTACGATTCCTGGAGTTGATGATGGCGAGGAGTGTACACTAACCGACGTAAGAATCGATGACGATTACGGGCGCCAGTGTACATTGATTGCATTACTTTTTCATTTGATCTTTTTTTTCGTAATTGCGATTTTTTCGTTTCGCTATGACAGTAAACTGGAATTTAAGCAATTTATGGATATCTTCCATTATTCAAATTCAATTATCTCGCGAGTTAGACGAAAATGTTCGATCACAAGAATATTCGTCGTAAAGAAAATAATAAATTTTGTCTCGACTTTTTTCCGCATCGTCAATATTTACGGAGTTATTAACAATCGAAATTGATTTCCAAATGCATCGAAAAAATTTCGATTGTAAATAATTCAGTAAATGTTGGAGATACGAAAAAAAATTAAAGGACAAAGTTGTTAGATCTTTTGAGACAAATATTTTAGTACTTGGACATTTTTCTCCATCTCCATCTTTATATATAGAAAGTCAATGTCAAAGTAATGATTTTCATTTATTTTGGTATTGGTCGGGGATTTTAGGATATTCATGAGTTGCTTTTGTTGTTTAGTTTATTTTTAAGTATTTTTATGAAATCGCTTTATTTTTTCTTCACACAACGGAGGCTGTTACATCGATCCAGAATCCCTCACAAATGAGTGCGATTACTCATCGTTCCCACATGTAAATCCTCAAAATAACAAGGAATATACTTCATGGGATTAGTTTTTCTTAACCGTAGTAAATTTATCATTAGTTTATGAAATAATCACAAGAGGAATTGATTAATTTAATGACAAATTTATCAATTATTTTCTTTAAAAATGTTTGCTTTCACAAAACAAACAGCTTTGTATTTCCACATTTTTCTTAATCTCAATTATTTCAAGGGATATCTCTGATGGATGATTTTTACTGGATTTAGCCTCAATAAAAAATTAACGATAACTTTTTAAATAATTGAGATAATGAAAAAAATTTAATACAAAAAATGTTTGTCACAAAAAACCGAACATTTTATATCTCATCCATTTTTCACTACCTTCAACAGTTTCCGAAAAAAATCAAATTTGACATAAAAATAATATTCCTCTAGTGATTGAATTGGCTGTGCGAATGAGCCGCGTAGTTTAGAATTAAAAAAAATTAAAGCCATTAATAAAAGTGGCCAATGGTGATTACCATTTTATCACCATGCATGTGTTTTCTTTCCCCCTTTTTTTTTTTATTATTTTTCCAATTTGGTACAATGCAGAAATGTTGCTGCTGTCAAACAACGTACACGACTACCACTTTGTATCGCAAGGCAAAACGACAATCCCCGGACTGGACGATGGGGAAGAATTGCTTGTTACCGACGTAAGTGCATGCATTAGTAATTTCCCCAGGGCTGCCATCAAAAAATTAACCATGAAAATAGGCATCATCAAAAAACTTGTGAATAATTCCCGTTATGGAACACGTGGAAATTGTTTGATTTTTCTTTTCATCTAAAACTACATATGTTTTCGTTGTGTTTTTTTTCTCCACTCATCATACTTTACTGTATTCCTGTGTATCATATCGCAATCATCCTCTATCGTTTCAGCTCAACAAAATTATAGCCAAATAATCTCTATTGAGTCACGTCAAACTTTTCAAACATTTTTCCAACTATTTTAATTGCAAAATGTTTACATTTAGATTATGAAATTTTATTCATTGACGTTGCTCAGTAATTAATGAAGCAGAAACGCAAATTTTTTTGGCTAATCGACAAAACTATTTTTATTCATCTACCAATTTTAGTTGATGATGATTGAGTGATAGAGATAAAGATTATTTCGGCTAATTCATTACAAAAACAAAGCATATTTGCAGCTAGGTGGACACGCGCTGTGATGGATGCCTCTTTCTCTTTCTATCTCTTTTTCTTTCATTCTATATCTATTCTTTGTAGAAACTCTAGATCTGTCACCGAGCACTCACTCCAACTCTCTCTATCTCTCTTTTCTCCACTTACATTTATCATAATTTTGTCTAAATTTCTTAATTTTTCTATTCTTCATTATGCTAATAAAAGCGCAGCAAATTATGGCGACACTGTGACCAGCACAAATAACATGTAGAACATGTCGTTTTCTTCCCCCCGCTTCAATGGTAGATAAATTGTGAGAAATTTCCAATTACCATGGTGTTATTTTTTGTCATTTAAATGAAAATATAACGATCAAAATACCGAACAAAACAAAACAAAAACTGAAATGCCATGCAGAAATGTGCTACCTGTCAAACCGCATCGGGGATTATTACTACATTAGCCAGGGTAAGACAAGAATACCGGGAGTCAACGATTCAGAAGAGATGGTGGATACTGATGTAAGTCCCCGTCGTGTCAAAAAGAGCATGTTTCTTCATTTCAATAATTAAGTAGTTGAAATTATATAAAAATAACAATAGTTTTGTCAATTATGTGAAAAGAATCAGGGAATTTCAAAAAACTTTTATTTCCATTGATAAGCCCGGAAAATTTGACATGGAAATGACTACCCACATGCTTATGCTATTCTGATGTTTTATAGAATTTCGAAATTTCACTATTTTTGAGTCAAAAACCCATTGTTCAAAATTTTTGAAACTATCGAAATAAAGTATAGCATGTGAGTACTCGTTTCCATAGCAAATTCCTTTGCCTTTCCGATGGCATACTAGATATTTTTCTATCTCAATTAATTTCCGAGGTATTTGAAATAATCTACTTAATTATTGGTCCACACTCGCATTCTCTTATTGTATTTTTTATTACTTGATTAATCAATTTAGTTCTTAATTTTAATTGCAAGAGAATATTGAGTGTTTAAGGAACATGGCTGCAAATTAGTATTCTCTGCCCCCCGCTGCTGCAGCTTTAACGCCGCTGGTACCGGGGGGCGGGGAAATTGGAATCCCTAGGAAAAAATTTCCTTCGGAAAGGAAAAAACTTTTTTTTTAGGGATTCCCCCAACTGACTCGCTCCCCAGGTAAACCTTTCTCTAATGGCTCTTTTTCCCCGATTCAGGAAGTTATTTTAAGTTACGGAAACTGATGAAATTCATAGAAGAAAAACAAATGATTTTTTTTCAGATCTTTATTCCCGAGTTATATGCAAATGTGACGTTAATTATTACACTGCTTTTAACGTGAATTAATAACCGAAAAAATGTTCGCAGAAATGTGTTTACTGTCAAATGACATTATGGACTATTACAACGTATCGCAAGGAAAAACCACAATTCCAAATGTCGACGACGGTGAAGAGTGTACACTTACGGACGTAAGTCCAATTTATATAAAAAAAACATTTCCCCCTGTGAATCATCTTTCATTCTCAAATAAGACTTCGAATAAGTCTTGATTACTTTTGCCACTGTCATTGATACGATGAGAACGTATTAATTTTCTTTCGAAGTGTTTCTAATCCTCTTTCTGTTTCCCGTAAGAGAAAAATCAAATACAGACTTCTTCAAAAGTTGGAGTCTACATTATCGACTGTGTTCCTCTATTAGTACCAGAAATAATGGTTTTCTGAACATTACAGGGGAACCATTAGACATAGAAAAAAAAAGTTTGGATGTTTTCTGTTCAGTTCAAGGCAAGGAATAATTTGTCCATTGAACAATTTTCTCTCCCTTCATTATTAACAAAGATATTTACAATTGAAATTTGAGAACAAAAGAAAAATCATTATTTTTCCATTTAATTTGAAATATCTTCGTCAATAATTGAATTAGGACAAAATGTTAAATACCAAAAATGCTGCTCGTTTAGAGACAATTATTTTTTGTATTGACTATTTTTATCTATCTCAAATAGTTTTGACAGAAAACTACGAAAATTTAAAAAAAAAGTTGAATTTTAACGTTTCTTCTGGAGAATTAACAATGTAGGTTTGCAACATTGTCATTCCACCTTCATTAAGTGGACAAATGGACAATTGTGTTCACCTGGAGAACCGGTATACTGCGTAATAACAATTGTTGATAATTTTCTGTTAATTAATTTATGTTAATGAATTTTCTAGAACCTATGGAAATTCAAACTTCCACTGTGTTTTTTTCGAGGAAACCGTTGATATCACCCATAGAACAAAATCCATGAGTGATCTATGACCTCAGGTGACGAAGTACAATTCGAAACCGTTAGAAACAAAATATTCAATCGAGCTTAGGGAAGAAGCGGCCACATAACACGAGCTGTGCTTCTGCTTTTTGCTCAGTAGAATTTTTTTTTTGCTTGTTAATAAAAAAAATGATATCCATCACGAGCTTATTCAAACACTCGTCTACTTACTAACATTTAATCCACGAATAAAGAACCGCATTCATTCAAGCTTTTGACAAGACAAAAAGAACAATTGTTTGATTAATCGATATTTCGAGTAATTCATTGTTTTTTCAAATGCAGCAAGCCTTTGATGTCCTCGGGTTCACCCAAGAGGAGAAGGAGAATATCTACAAGATCACTGCTTCCGTCATGCACATGGGTGGCATGAAGTTCAAGCAGAGAGGTCGTGAAGAGCAGGCTGAAGCCGATGGAATGGAGGTCTTTATTGAATTTTCAAATTTTTTACACCCAGAGAAAAAGTCTTAATTCAAGCCGCAAAATCGGCTTAACATGAATCGGTCGGTCCGAGACTCAGGGGCTCTCTTCGTTCAAGCCCCTGAAATCCTGTCAAGCTACAAAATCGTCTTGATTCAAGCCGTTTTTCAGGATTGTACCAAGATTTATTTTCGACTCGAATCAAGCCTTTTTTCCGGCTTAAATCAAGACTTTATTCTGGCTGGAATTGGACCGTTTTTCCGGCTTGAATCAATAATTTTTTCCGGTTTGATCCAAGCCTTTTTTTCGGCTTGAATGAAGAGTCAAGTCCATAATAGCCTTGAATCAAGCCGTAGTTCAAAGTTTTGAATCAAGAATTACCGGTCGGCTTGAAAAAAGCCTCACTTAGTCTTGATTCAAGAGAAGTTTTTTCTGGGTTTAGGCTCAATTTTGATGGGTAGAAAAATGAAAATGATTTCTCGGTACAAAAAATAGCATACGCACTAAGGCCATAAAAAAGTCAACAGCTGAAAACATTCGTGACCCTCGCTTCGCTCGGGAAGCAAATTTTCTTGGCAGTTGACTTCTTTCCGGCCTAGGTACAAAATATACTATTATTCTATCTCCGTTGTTTGGAGAGATAAATGGATTGTCTTACTCTGTTTTCCAGCTAAAATTTTTCTGGCTATTGAACGAAATCATCTCCCATTTTTTATCTATTGAACATCTGAGCTTTGAGGATGACATAATCGATAAATTTGACGTGAAAAATCATTTTTTTATTCCATCCGAATAACAGGAGGGTGAGCGTGTCGCTAAGCTCCTCGGTGTTGACTGCGTAGATATGTACAAAAATCTTCTCAAACCAAGAATTAAGGTCGGTAATGAGTTCGTAACTCAAGGTCGTAACAAGGATCAAGTAGCCTATTCAATAGGCGCCATGTCCAAGGCCGTATTCGACAGAGTCTTCAAGTGGCTCGTCAAGAAGTGTAACGAAACATTAGAAACCGGGCAAAAACGTCAGCACTTTATCGGTGTACTGGATATTGCTGGTTTTGAAATTTTCGACGTGAGTATTAAATATTTTATCGTATAAAAGAAAATATTATAAATAAGTTTTCTACAGTAAACAAAAAAAACACGAAATATGCAAAGAAAAAAAAAACAAACTATTTTGATAGAAAAATTGGAAAAAAATTCAATGGTAAAATCGAAAAAAAAATCGATTGCCTCGAAACTCATAGGAAAATGATGTTATTTTAGTGGAATAATTTTAATTTTGGTTAGTAAAATTCGAAAAAACAAAATTGCATAATTCGTCTTTAATACTTAATATATAACGAAGAATTTCAGGAAATTAATATAAAAATACCCTGGAACTCATTTCGGTATTGTACAACAAAGCAATTCATATTGAAATTAAATATTGTCCTCCCCCCCCCCGCCCCCAAAAAATCTACCGAATCACATTGAATCCGTAGTACAATGGTTTTGAGCAACTTTGTATCAACTTTACCAATGAAAAACTCCAACAATTCTTCAATCATCACATGTTTGTACTCGAACAAGAGGAGTATAAGAAAGAGGGAATCGTTTGGCAGTTCATTGATTTTGGAATGGACTTGTTAGCCTGTATTGAACTTATTGAAAAGGTACCCCACCCACATAACTTCATTTGTGGAAAAAATTATTAGTTTGTCCTAGTAAAAAAGAAAATGATTCTTTTTTTAAAATTTTTTTTTTCATTTAAATTGAATCAATTTATGGACAAATAATGAAGTGGGTCTTGCAAGCGCAGTTTCATCGATTTATTCATCTTCAAAACATTTTGAAGATACTTCGAATACTTCAGAATCCTTACATACTTCAGAACCTACCACAAACCCATTGTGCCCCACCCCCTCTTTCTTGATTTGGTGTGTCCTTGATCTTTTCGTAGTTCTATACTTCAACAATAATTTCGATTTTTTCTTTGATACCAAGAGAAGAAAGATGAAAACAATTTTTGATTTTCTTGTCAAAAATAAATCTTCAGTCTAAATATTTTGGTGTTCTCCTATTCTTTCACTAGACACATTCACATCATGAAAATTCAGACATAAGTACATTTAAACAGTGGACAAGTTTTATAAATATTTTTTATGTAGTTTTGAAGAGTTTAATTATGACTATTATCATTTGTGAACAATGATAATTATTATTGATTTACGAGGATGACAATGACGCGTAAACACTCGTGTTCACTTGGTTGTTTTTTTTTTACTTTTTATTAGTAATTTTCCTCGTGTGAGCCTCTACTTTTCTCATTCATTTTTCCATTATTTCGTTGATAACTCGTAAAATAATGGAAATTTAAGCCAAACACATTCAAGAAAATTCATTCGTTTTTTCAAGACGAACAATTAACTCACCATCATCTTTTCCTATCTCAATTATCCATAGAGATATTTGCAATCGAAACTATCATCGGATATTCGCTTAGAATTTCGATTGGCAACAATTCATTAAATAATTGAGATATCGAAAAATGTTCACAAAAATTGTTCAGTGTGTAAAAACAAAGATTTTTCGTTTGAGTATTCTTTCACTATCTTCAATAGTTTTGGCAGAAAACACCAAAAACTATATTAATAATTTCGTGGATAATACACAAAAAATAAAGCAAATCTATGAACAGATTGAGCCGAAATGGAATAAAACCAGTGACGTAAACAAAATTTGAATTGAACAGTATAGAATATGACAATTATACTGGCATGTTAAACAGTTTAACAGCTTCGAACAACTATGCATCAACTTCACCAACGAGAAACTACAACAATTCTTCAATCACCACATGTTTGTTCTTGAACAAGAAGAATACACACGCGAGGGGATTGAATGGGCATTCATTGACTTTGGCATGGATCTCCTCGCATGTATTGAACTCATTGAGAAGGTACACAATACACCGAAACAGAAACAAAAGCAAATTCAAAGAAAAGCCATCGAAGATCAATGGCCCAAAAATGTGACAATTTGGCAGTTTTTTTTTTGGTTCTTTCGTGCGAATAATTGTGCTTTTTTCACACGTTTTTATTTTATTGTCCACTGTTTTACTTCTCAACAAATTTCTTCACACAAAAACAAAATAAGATCCAGGAATTGCTCGTCAGCATCGAACACAATAATCAACTAGTTTAATTGTTTTTTAATACGTATTTATTTATGTACTGAAATTCATTGACATTTTCATTGGAATGGGAGATGGAAAAATTGTCACTAACGAAATCGTTCGTTTTTTTTTGGACGGAAATGTTTTTTCTCGACGGGACTACTTTGGATATAGTAGAATCTTGATAACTGTCGTATTGATAGGTGTCACTCTTCGCGGAATGTTTATCGTTTTCTTAGTAATTTGAGAATTTCCGAATTCATTATTCAACAATATTTACAATTTTTTTGATAAGATACGAGTAGCATCGTCTTTATAATCCTCTTTCGCAGTTGTTGGCACTCTTATATTATCAAAATATCAAGGAATAGGGCGATTGGGGGAAAGTGGAACGTCTTCCGTCGTCAATAACTCGAGATCGATCGAGTGAAATTCGACTACTTTTTTCTCATTTTCGAGCTCTTTTTCTAAGCTACAGAATGAGAGAAAAATTGTTGGTTTTAACTCTGCCGATCTCGAATTATTAACGATTGAAGACGTTCCACTTTGCCCCACTCTCCCCTATCATCGAACAATTGGTTTGAAAATTCAACACTTACAGGGCCTTCTTGTACTCCTTGAGAGATAACGAAAGGCAAGGGATTTTACCAATCTTAAATCTAATTATTTATTCATAATTCTCAATTTTTCTTGAAAACAAGAATTAGAGTTGCTGTGTTGTGGACTCTTCCAAAAAATCGATAATTATGAATAAACAACTGATTTTAAGACTGTGGAAATGCACTGCGTTCTGCTAATCCCTAAGTAAGCTCTTATTCTTGGAACTGGCGCGAGGAGTGGGGGTGGCATTTAACTGTCAAAGAGACAACACTTATCGAGATTCGACTGTATTGCAATTATTTGGGAAGATATTTGGAAAACAAGGGATAAGTTATTTTGTAGTGCGTTGAGTTTTTTTGAAGATCGAAATGAAAGAATTTGAAGATTGAAATTTTCGTAATTCTCTTTGTTTCTGAAATATTCACCAAAAACTGTTGAGAATCGTTTACTTCACTACGAAAATATTTCCGCCTATATCTTTGTAGATAATTGAAATTCAAAAAATCGGTGTATGTAAAAGTTTAAAATTATTCAGTTCCATTGATGTCAATAATTTCTTCGTGCATCCCAAAAATATTTACAGGGAAAAATACGCATGACTTACAAATCTATGGTTTTTATTTTTGACATTCCCTGTTTTTTTTGGATTTTTTTCTGCCGTGAAAAACAAACAGTACAACGGCTTTGAACAGCTGTGTATCAACTTCACCAATGAAAAATTACAACAATTCTTCAATCACCATATGTTTGTACTTGAACAAGAGGAGTACAAAAGAGAAGGAATCGATTGGGCATTCATTGACTTTGGAATGGATTTGCTAGCCTGTATTGAACTCATTGAGAAGGTATACTGAAGAGACAAAAAAAATACAGGCAAACTCGCAAAAAAAGAGTACAAGAGAATGAGATTTTCTTGATTTTATTTTGGGTGACAAGTGACGGAAAATCACCGGAAAAGCCACGGCAATCAGTGGAGATTTGTTGTTGTTGTTCTTTTCCCTTTTTCCCTCTGTTTTTCTTCATTTTGCGTGCAAAATACGAAACATTTGTTACGCAAATTTTCAGTTTTCTTTTTGGCCCAGTCTCAATGTCGCGTCTTGTCCACTCAGTCGAGAGCGTTTGGTTGATGATTACACTCTCTCATTACTCATCATTTTTTTTTCATTTACGGAAATTACGGCGTATGACCCGAACTTCCGAGATTCATGAAGTTCCTTCCTACATTAATATGATTTCCTATACCGAAAAATAGAGTTTCAGGAAATCAATAATTCCACATGTGAAAAGGCATACTGAAAGTTGCCCCAACCCTACCCCCCTACCCTCTAGTTTTTCTCCCCTCATTTAGTTCATATCGTGGGAATTCTGAAGGTAAAGTGGAGTTTTTCATGATTTCGAAATCTTTCGTATCATTTTTCGGAAAAATAGTAAGAGATAGGGAAAAATGTTACATTGAAAAAATATTGTCTTTTTGAGCCGAACAATTTTTGTATTCAATTTTTTTCGTATCTCTATCCAATTAAAAAATATTTTAAATCTAAATATTTCGATGCTGAAACGTAGATTGGTTGGAACTTTGTTAATATTGAAGATACGATAAAATGTTAAGTACAAAAAATAGTCGTCTTTTTGATCTGAACAATTTTTATATTTAACATTTATCTGTATCTTAAATATTTACGAAGTTCTTGACAA
>JABSMS010007139.1:0-14804 GCA_018902275.1 Aleiodes sp. PSUC_FEM 10030003
GCGTAAGTGCAATTTTTCTCGCTGAATAATAAAAGGGCGTAAGTCATTATTTTTATGAAAAAATGAATGTAGATTCAATTTTGGTAGATTTTTGAAAAATGGCACTTACGCCCTTTTGACTCTAGGGCGACGATATGATTTTTAAAAAAAAAGAATTTTTGGGGATTCAGGAATCTATTAATGGAGAAAATTAATTAATAAAAGAACGTGTGGTTTAATGGGGTAAAAATTGATCGGATCTCCGTAGAAAATAGTGGAAAAATTCTGGAATTTTTTGAGTACAGAGTAATTTTCAGAAAATTCAAGAATTATTAGGAGGATCCATTTATTGAAAAATAATATTCATTTATTAGAAGAAGAGGACTCTCTTCATAATTATGAAATTTTTATCAAGGATCGGGTTCAAAATTATTCTATATGCTAAAAAAAACTGCACGTAATATTATTTATTAATTTTTTCCGTTAATAGTTTCCTAAATCCTTGAAAAACATTACCGAATTTTTGTTATCATATTATAAACATAATCCATTCTATTTTTATCAATTTTCCTCTATTTTAACAAAATTTCTCAACACTTTTAAAATGAAATCCACTTGTTTTATGATTTTATTGTTTACTTTTTTTTCGAATTAATTTCATTTGACGATCGCATAATTTTTTTGATTAAACTTTCGTCGAAAATAGAAAGAAACTAATTGGAATTTCTAGTTTTCCGGCTTTACTCAGCGCCTTATCTGTTATTTCAAAGGAAGGGGAAGCCGCTTATCAATGACGTGAAACGTCAAAACCTCAGTAACGAAGTTGCCTCAGAAATTAATTGAATTGAGTTTAAAAATTTCATTAGAATCACGTTTTATGTCAATTATTCTTTTTTAATATTTTTATTTTATTTAATTTCTTAACTTCACTATGAAGTTTGGATTTTTACAATGAAACATTTTGACTTAAAATACTTCGAAACGAATAAAAAAAACATCACTCTATTTTTCATTGTCTCGTGATAATGGCGCAACACCTACGCCACACGGTTTTTCACTCTAGCCGTCTAGAGCGCAGCTGCCTCGAGACTTTTTTTAAATTTTCTTTTTATTTTCTTTTTATCTTTCAGTCTCGTGCCTGATTGTGTATATTAAAGGTTCTCGACCTCGTGTGTACAATAATGTAAGGTTTTATTGAAATCTTTGGCTTCTTTTTCATCCACATAACTTCAGCATCGTTTATTATTATTGCAATTATTATTATTTGTTATTTGAAAAGTGTGAAATGATTCTTCTTTGATGGAAAAACGTTTTGTTGAGTTTGAAAATATATTTTATTTTGCAAATGTCTTTTAAACGAGTGGATTTGGAGGAAAAAGTCAAGAGACACTTTTTGTAGATAATTTCAAGGACTTCAAGGAAGGTTTCTTGATGAATTCGTCGAAATCTGGTTTCAAGATCTTTTGAGAATTACGAACATGTAATTTTTGGTTATAACTTCACAAATAAATACTTTTAAAAAGGAGTTATTTTAAAAATAATGACCACATAATGTCTAGAAAAAGAAGCGGAATATTCTCAATTTTTATGAACAAAAAAAAACGTAAATTTCCAAAATTCCATCACTTCCATCGAAAATTTTTCTCCCATCATAAAACCATTGAAAAAAAAATATGTAAATAACTGTCAATGTTAAGTGCGAATTTTAAAATACAAGTCGAAAAATTTTCTCTGCATTAATTTTCAAAAATCTTTGAAACAATTAGCTTTAGATGAAAATTGCAAGAAATTTTTTTCAGATAATTTCATGAGCTACAAAAAATGTTTCTTGACAAATTTTTCTGAGCCTCATTATTACCGCGTTATTTAAAAAATAATGAAAACTTAGTTTCTAAAACTCCGTCACTTGATTTATTTTTGTGATTAATAAATTCTTCTTAATTTTTTAGGTGGTGGTGACAGCAACAAGGGGAAAAGTAAGAAATGGCGAAAAATACTGCAATTCCCCCACATATCACAGTGTATCGGCCTAAAAGATAAGCTCGGTGAGTTAATTGTTCAAAATCATTGATAAAAACAAACTGAACTAAACCTCATTTCCCTTTTTTTAATTAAAAAAAAAGCTCAAGTACACTCGACAGAAAAATAATCAATGTCAATAACTCTTATGAATTAAGATAATAATGAAGCCAACAATTTGAGATAGTGAGATTGTAGTCATTGACTCGTTTATTTACATTATCAACAAACTTTATAACATTTGTTTACAAATTTAAATGAGACATTTAACAGATGCAGTTTGCTGATAGAACACGTTATATAGCTCCAGATGCATTGTGTATTTAGATTGTTATACAACATTATAACGTTCATTTCTTTGGATAACGGCGGAAGAAGATGGGGAGAGGATGGGAAGAGAATGGCAATAGCTTTTGTGATTATTTCTCAAACAGAAGACCGGCATCAACATACAGTTTGTTATCTCTGCTCGTGCACGAGACTAGCGTTGAAAAATTTGTTTTATTAACCTGTTGCAAGTTTTTTATTATTTCTGGGCAATTTCATATCATCTTTGCTTCAATGGTCTTTGATTTTCACCAATAATCATTGAGTAATAATGATGAGTTTTATTTTGTGATTTATTTTATTTCTGTTTTTCAATTTTTGTTAAATATCTCGAGAAAGATGGAGATAGAGAAATTTTTGTGGGAACTTTTTTTTAGGGAAAAATGTGAACTATGAAGAAGGTGATGATGAAAATAAATGAGTGAATGTAGAAATTTAAATTTTGAAGTGGAATATGAAAACTGAAATTTTATTGTTTCGCATAATTTCAATAATTGTTTATTTGAACGAATTGTTATCGTGGTTTCATCTTGCAGTCTTCTGTAGATTTAAAAAAATCGCATTCTTCATGTATTATCAATTTTTTTAACGATTTTTTTTGAACAAGCCCATACGATTGCGTGTTGAAGGAATAAATTTCAAAAATTTGTAACTTTTCAACGCAATTACTTTTAAATTCTACCGTTAGCTTTATTTATAATTATGGAAATTAACTCATCACGGTCCTCCGCCTCGTTATTGATAAAGGTGGCGGATTTTTGAAATTCTCAAAGCTTTATTGAAGAGCCAGTCAATTTTTTGAAAATGCCACAAAAAGTTAGCGCTGACTAAAATTTCCAGAAAAAAAGTGTTCAAATTTTTTTTTAATTATTCAGAATTAGCTCAAAAAAATCTGATGCCGTTTTTTCAATTTTGTCGATTTTTCCGGAATTTTCCTAAGTTAAAAAAAAATAGCGGTAACTCGAATGTCCAGAAAAAAAATTAAATTGTTTTTTTCACCACTTAGAAATATCTCGAAATTAATTCAAAAATATGCAATAAATTTTTTCCATTCCGCTAGTTTCTCCTGCCAGTCTTTCATACGTTAACACAATCGATTTTGCTCCAATAGTTTCCGAGATACGAGAGAAAATAACAATGGCCAATTAAATTAATTATCGAATAACTCAGGCAAACTGTTGGACCAATGCAGATTGTATTAAAGATTTTTTCATCGATAAATTTTCCCGATCTTTCCAATGAAATGAAACTCGATAATTCCATCAGCTTCGTTATCTCGGAATTAACTTCATCATTGAAATTTTTTTCAATTAATTTTCCTCTTTTTTTCTAGAATCAATCTATTCCCTGGGTTCGAGATTACTCGTGGTCAATAAATGTCGTACCGGGTGTCTCTCGACCCTCCACTGACCTCGTCTCGTATTATCGCATCCCCCTCTCTGCACTACGTGCCACTTCTTCCTCCATCTCATTTGCCATTTACCCAAGGGGGAAATCCCTTTGTCATTTAATGCTTCAAAGCGAATGCCTGAATCTCTGTTCGTCCATGGTAGAATATCGATTCTTCTTTCATTTTTTTATTTTCTACCAACTTCTCTTGGGTATTTAATATTGATTGGAACAAGGAAAAACTGATTTTCAACGTGGAAATTATCAGCAATTCAATGAAGGAGAGTACACGGTGCACGTCTGACCGAAGATGAAGCAACAAACACGATACACAAAGGCTAATTGATAGACTCGAGGCCTCTGTATTTTGGTGCACCTCGTTGCACCCTAAATTTAACTAGTGCCAACGTATCACTCGATCCATTGATTTTCACCAATTATCGGCTTAATTGGATGTAGCAATTTTATATGAAAATAATGATTCATCAATGATTAAGGTAATCCAAGTACCGGCAATGGTTTCGTGGTGACCACACTGTACATTTTGAGATTTTCAATACACGAAGAAAAATTTTCAACAAAAATTACCGAACCTTTTCAGTAACCGCGGGACATTCTGATGGTGAACAAAAAATTACTGAACTACGCACTGAAAATTTTGGGAGATTCAGAAATTTTGAAGGTAATATCTTCAAAAACTCCTGAATCTCTTCAAACTTTTTGTTGTGCGGTTCAGTAATTTTTAATTTACTATCAAAATGTTCTATGTTTACTGAAAAGGTTCGGTCATTTTTGTTGAAAAATTCTCTCCGTGGCGAAATTGTTAATTGAGGTAAATGTCCCTACTGCCGCCAATGCCCCCATTTCCGTTTTCTCCCGATTAGTCTACATATTTATGTGGAAACAAATCAGTAGCGAAGGAGTAAAACGAGATAAGTCGATTTTCCCTGCCAATTGTTCTCAAATATCTCAGAAACTAATGGAGATACGTCGTTTTTGTCCTAATGCTTTTTTGTAGCTCTTGAAATTCTCTACAAAAAAGCATTCGGGCAAAAAGGGCGTATCTCCATTAGTTTCCGAGATATTCTGAGAAAAACCAACTCGAAGTAGAGTTAACTTGATTTTCACCGTCTCTTTGTAATCAGTTTTTGGAAATGTCTGAAAATTTATGGAGGACAAAGTAATGTTCGTAACAACCGTTTTCATAATTCGGAATTTTTCACTCGAAAAAATTCCGAGTCATTACGAAAATTGCTCCATCTTCCTCAAATTCCGAGATATTTCCGCAAAACTCGTCTCAAAATAGAGATAATTGAGTTTACCTCATTTACCTCACTTACCTCACTGCCCTGAATTTTTCCAGTCGAATTAGATTATCATGAAATTATTTCATTAGGACGGATAATTTCACAAAATTTAATTACAAATTATTTCACGGTGAAAATTGCTAAAAACTTTTCTTCAGTTTTAACCAGAAAAACGATGTTAACAATAATTGTTTGATGAGCTCATATTGATGTTGGAAAATGGATGAAGTTGGTTGATAGTTTCAGTTCGAATGGTATTATGAAATTCTATTTATCTTGTCTCGAAATGTATTAACAATCAAAATAAACAGTGAGTGTTTCTCCGCAAATCGAAATTCGTAGTCAAACAGTGAAATGGAACTCCTTTGAGGATTTCTCTGAATACAACTGCAAGTATCTCAGAAACTATCGGTTTCAGGGGATCTACCATTAAATCTTATTTGTTGAGGATTTTGTTCCCTACAAAAAAGGTCTCTTCATAAATTCTCCTGTGCTCAACGGTTCCAGAAATATTCGTAGAAAAACTGCGCATACCCAAATTAAAATGAAAAATCATTTCCCTTTTTTTTTGTGTATTTTATTATTTATTGAATGTTGTAATAATTCTATTTTTTTCAATTTTGGGTATAATATACCGCTATCAATTATTAGTATTTGATGATTATTATTTTCCTAATAATCATCAAATACTAATAATAATCATAATTTTATCAAATTTGTATTTTTTAAAATTAAAAAAAAAAAATTGTGAAGTTTTCGTAAAATATCTCGAAAAGTAATTGACATAAACGAACTATTGTAATGCCCTTTTTTGGTGAGAATAATTAGAGCTTCTAAAAGGATCTGCAGGAAGTTTCTCCAACTCCTTTACACTCCGAAATATTTTATAAACCCGACAAAATTAACTCGAACTATCTCGTTTCAATAACTTCTGGATAAAACTTTTAATATTTCAGGAACTATTAAGAAAATTTATTAGAGAAATTTATGAATAGACGTTTTTTGTGTAAAATTTTATTCTCTACAAAAAAGGGCTCTTCATAAATTCTTCTAAACCCAATATTTACAAAGATATCCCTGAAAAACCACAGAAAAAATTATTACTCAGATTAAAAAAAATAAAAAATCCGTGAATTTCATTACTCAACGTTAAAATAATTTCCAATTTTTTTTTTAATTCCAGATATAAGATACGGCTATTTAGTTGATCAACAACCAATTGGCCGTCTACTGTTTCGTCAATTTTGCCAAGATCGCAAGCCATCCTATCATCGTTACAATTTATTTCTCGATGCCATTGAAAAATACGAGATTGAACTGGACGAAAATCGTACTGAGCTCGCTAAAATACTTTTTGAACAGTATTTAAAGAGTGAAGGATCTGAAGTTGTTGATATACTCAATGATTCAGTTATATCACAGTGCGAAGAGCGTATTGGTACTGGTGGGAAGGAATTATTTACCGAGGTACAACAGATTGTTAAAAACTTCTTAGCTGGTGAACCATTCTCACAGTTCCTCACGAGTTTCTACTTCTACAGGTATTAATAATTATTTATATATCCTTAAGGTAATCCAAGTATCATCAATATTCTTGCATTATTCATTTTGAGATTTTCAATAGTCAAAATTGTTAATTAAATGGCTCCAGAAAAATTTGAAAAAATTCATAGTCAGAATTACTCAAATAATATCCCGCGATATAAATTTTTTTTTATAAACATTCTTTTTTTATAAATAAGTAATGAAGATTGTTTAAACTTTCGAAAAATTCATTTTTTTCAAATATATACCTCTCCGCTAAAATTCTGAATATACAAATATCCATTACGATTTTTAAAAAATGATTTTAAGGATGAAAAATTAATTGTTCATAAATTATTCATGAAAAAATATCTCAATGTCCAAAAAAAGCAAATTTCTAATTTTTCATGGATTTTCCTTACAAATTAAACCATTCAAATTTTTTTGAGATTTTTAGAATATTTTTCGGCTCAAAATGGAGAATTAAATTTCAACACTAAAATATTTAAATAACTAAATTATTGCAAAATTTCATTCAGTGAAACAACAAGATTACTGAAGTACTTGGATATCCTTAAAAGAAACAAGTCTAAGAATTTAAATGAATGACTGCGTCTATCGATACTTTCCCTTCAATCAAAGCCCAAGTGCAGATAAATTCACGAATATCTTAAAAAATTTATCATGAAATCTTTTTTCCAGCCTATAAAATACTCTCCAAAAACCTCTGATGACATTTTCCTCGGAACCTCCTCGTTCCTCAGACATTCGCACAATAACGTACCTGACATTTTTCGAATTGTCACTCTTCATATGACCCAGTAACATTTATCTCAAAGCCTCATTAAATTTTCAATAAAAACTGTAACAAAAAAACTTAATCGTCGAAGTTCAGAATTTTCAATTATCTTTTATTCCAATTGATTGAACGCTTCTGCAAGATTAAATTTTCGTTTCATTTCATTGAGTATAAATTAAGTTTTAAAAGTTTATAAAGTGATGAAAGGCAGAATGAAGAAAGAAAAAAGAAAAGTTTATTATAAAGATAAAAGGGATTGCACGTTATTTGAACGTTTTTACGACAAATTGAAGAAACTACAAAGCCGTAAAGTCCAACAAATTGCCTCGCGTTTTTTCTTCATCTACTTCTTTATTATTTTGTTTCAACATCTTGAGAAAGGGGCTTGTTTTACAAAAGAGGAAAAGAAAATAAGCGTAAGAATCCGGATGTGGAAATGAGAAAGGGGAGAGACAGTGTCTCTCCAGTTGTAATCTATGACATGCTTTTTTATTTTGAGGGGAGGCAAAAGAATGAATTAACTGTAGAAAAAGATCGATGGTTCTCGGTCAAGCTTTCGCCGAGTGGGTGGCGAAGAGGAGTAGAATTCAAGGGGGTGAGAGATACTGTGGCTGAGAGTCATTGCTTCTTCGTGTGCTCTCTTCCTTTCTAGTGGAATGGGACAAGAAAACGAATCTGGACTAAGGCCAAGCCAGTTTTAACGTCTGCTTTGTTATCTCAAGTTTAAGCCAAAAGTCATTCTAATTTCATGTTACGTTGTTTTTTTTTTGTTATTTTTTAAAGCATAAAATTGAAGAAGTAGCCCTCGTAATTCAGGAATTGTCGCTTCCGGAATTTTATAATTCTTGAACTTATGCAAATTTGTTTTTGTCATTCTAATTTCAAAGTCATTCTAATTTCATGTTATTTTTTTTTGGTTATTTTTTTTAAAGCATAAAATTGAAGAAGTAGCCCTCGTAATTCATGAATTATCGCTTCCGGTATTTTAAAATTCTTGGGCTTATGCAAATTTGTTTTTGTGAGGTAATGAGAAGCTGATGGAGTCGTTGAGAAGTTTGGGAAATTTGTGTTTGAAAACTTTTCATTTTTATTTCTAGGCTCTGTTTTTTTGCGGATAGCTCGGAAAATAATTGAGATAGAGAAATATTTTTGATTAACTTTTTTTTCAGAGGGAACTGGGAACGAAAGAAAAGTTTGTACAAAATTTTATTATCTAGCTTGGATCTGAAGATGTTTCATAAAAATTGAGGTCGGAATGAAGTTCCCTCGTTTGAAAATTCCACTCTACGATCGGTTTTCCCGGGATATCTTGGGATCTGAGGGGAGTAGAGTAATTTCCATGGTGACTTTTGTAGCTCTAACATCGTTAGAAAAAAAAGGTCAATAATTCCACTATCTCACATCTCGAGTTGCTTGATACAATGAAAGATAAACAAAATTTTGATGAGTAATTTTCATTTGGGTCGAGAATGTTTTTAGGTAAAAATTATTAATGAATAAATTTATTCAATTGAAAATGGGTCAACTTGGATTTAATGTATTAATCTAACAGATAAATATATCAAATGTATTTTAACACAGTGCATTTAACACAAATGTATTTTGCACAGATTTCGTATGAGATATCAAACTTTATTATTTATTAATTAACTTAACAAGCCCCCCCCCCTAAAATATCCCCGAATTTTAGAAACTATTGCCCCTCCTTAATGATCCGTGATGTCAAATAATTATTAAAATACTCATTAAAATAACGTTATATCACTCAACCTCAATTAACCAATGAATTAAAAATTTCCAGGTACCTCCAATGGAAATGGCTAGAGGCCCAGCCAGTAACATACAAGACATTCAGAATGTATCGTGTGCTTGGTAAAGGTGGTTTTGGTGAGGTATGTGCGTGTCAAGTACGTGCGACTGGTAAAATGTACGCCTGCAAAAAATTGGAGAAAAAACGGATAAAGAAACGCAAGGGCGAGGCGATGGTATTGATTGAAAAGAACATACTGCAAAAAATTAATTCGAAATTCGTTGTTTCACTGGCATACGCTTATGAGACAAAGGATGCACTTTGTCTAGTATTAACGATAATGAATGGCGGTGATTTGAAATTCCACATTTACAATATGGGCGGTGATCCTGGTTTCGATATTACTCGTGCTAGATTTTATGCAGCCGAAGTTGTTTGTGGATTGGAGCATTTACATCAGCAGGGAATTGTTTATCGTGATTGTAAACCGGAGAATATATTGTTGGATGATCATGGGCACGTCAGAATATCTGATCTTGGTTTGGCCGTTGAGATAATGGAGGGCGATATGGTACGCGGTAGAGTTGGCACTGTTGGCTACATGGCACCGGAAGTTATTGATAATGAGAAGTATACATTTTCACCTGACTGGTTTAGTTTTGGTTGCTTACTTTATGAAATGATCGAGGGACAGGCGCCGTTTCGTGCTAGAAAAGAAAAAGTTAAGAGAGAAGAAGTTGACAGACGTGTTAAAGAGGATCAGGAAAAATATTCGAGTAAATTTACGGAGGAGGCTAAGAGTTTGTGCCAACAGTTACTTAAAAAAAATCCGAAGCAACGATTGGGATGTAAGTGCGGGAGACATGGGGCTAAGGAAGTCAAGTTACATGGCTTCTTTCAGTGTATGAATTGGAAGAGGCTGGAGGCTGGTATGTGGGAACCACCGTTTGTACCGGATGTGAGTAGGTGTCTTTTTGGATATTTAATTTGATAGTGATGAGGTAGAATTGGGTGAAATTATTTTAAGGTGAATTTTAGGTATTTTGAGGATATCCAAGTATTCCGAGGATGTTGGTTTTGTACTAGTTTTGATCCTTGTAAAAATATCGTTGACAAAAATATCTCATATCAAAAATTTGCAATGTAAAAAATATTTTTATCAAAAAGATTCTCTTTGTTCATTAAACTATTTATTTTTTTCAATTTTTTACTTCAAATATTGGACATAAAATTTATTTTCATTTCATACAAATATTTTATTCATCGAAATTTATTGAGTGCCGTAATTTGTTTTTTTTATTCCTTCGGGATTATTTTACAAAGAATTTTTTGTTTTGGAATATTTTTTATGTTTTTTTTTTGTGTTTTTGTCTGTTATCCTTAATTTTTTTCGATGGAAAGATGGTTATGAAATTTCAAGAGAATTCATGAATCTCAAGCAGGAGTAAAAGCGGAAATTTCATCACTCACTTGAATTTTTAAATCAACATTAATATTGAGAACAAAAATAAATCAATATTTGTTCTATTTTTCTCAATTTTCTTTGATTAATAGAATTTTCACGGAATAATTGAATTGAAATTTACAACTTTCATTGATGTTCAATTGAACATGAATATTGAGAACCAAAATGAACCAAATTTTCTTATTTTCCCCTGAATTTTCCTTGATTTACCCAAATTTTCACGATATTTAATTAAAATTTACAACTTTCATTGAAGGTCAAAATCAATGGAAAAATTCAATTTTCAATACCGAGATTCTCTGAATTTCCGTTCGGAATGTCACTTCTTTAAAATATCCGGGATTTGAGACGGAAAATTTACACAATTTTTTTAACTGTGTACCTCAAAAGCGCCTGATGGAGATGAATTTTTTTGTGACGATCTTTTTTATAGATTTCATTCTACTCTGAAAATAAAAGTATTCATGAAAATTTTTCAATCTCTCTCACGTTCCGAGATATTCACCATAAATTAACTTCAAAATAAACATTAAGTTTTATACGTTTTATCTCTTCACTGTTGAATTGTTTTTCATTTATTTTTATTCATTTCCATACTTCTCTGGGAAGTACTGTTTTTTTAATCCATAAAAAATCAGAATTGCAAGAGGTCACGTATTTTTTACTGTAGAATTTTTGCATAAATGTATGCGTGACTTCAATCAGTAAAAAGAAATTTCTCGAAATTTGAAATCCCAAATTTTGGGTGCTTTGTTTTTATTATCGTTTCAGCCTCACGCAGTTTATGCTAAAGACGTACTCGATATTGAACAATTTTCAACTGTCAAGGGAGTTAATCTTGATGCCAGTGATGATACTTTCTACAGTAAATTCAACACCGGAAGTGTCTCCATTCCCTGGCAGACTGAGGTGAAGAAAGTTTTTTTTGAAATTTTATTTTTTCCATTATTCAACTATTATTCATGATTTAATCTCTGTATAATATTACCAGGGCCTGTGAATCATGTAACTGTGACGAAATTATCGTTTCACTAACTGTACTCTCATTGTCGTATGCTGATTTATCTTGATAGATCTTGATAGTTTGTCTTATTCGTTGATGACTTGAGAGAAAATTTTAAAAAATTTTACTTCGTATTTCTCAATGTTTTTTATTTTATTTCAGATGATTGAAACTGAGTGCTTCAAGGAGTTGAATGTACTAGGACCAAACAGTTCACCGACACCAGATTTGCTAGTGAATTATCCACCGGTTAATAATGAAAGCCGAGGATGTTTTCCATTTAGGAGAAAGGTAAAAAGAATTATGCAAAAATCAGAATAACGATGAAAAGGAAATTCGCATAATTTTTGTAGGAAATTCCTTTCCTTGGTGAATATCTTTGGTTCTAATTTTCGTAGCGTATTGAGTTCAACGCCCACTGACAGTTGCGATAATTTCCTGTGAATTCCGCTGGCTGTTATGCAATTTTCAACGATTTTTGAAGGAAAATATCTGAAGACAAAAAAACAAAAAATCCATTCCACTTTATTTAGAGTTGAAAATCAATAAAAAATAAATGAAATCAATGGAAAACGATCTTCGCCTTCATTTAAAAACATTCTCAACACGCTACGACGATTGGAATTATCGACGTTCCAAGAAATTCCGAGAAATGCCAACTAGATGAGTGAATTTCTGTAGAAAAATAACAAATGAAAAAAAATTAAAAAATTACGTTTACATTATTTGATGAATATCTCGTAAACAATGCGGCTTACCGAAATTAATCATCAGACCTTTTTTTTAGCGCGTGAAATTCTCTACAAAAAAGGTCTCTTAACAATTTTTGATAAACCCACTCATTACGCTGATATTTACAAATAAATCTGCAAGGAACTCTTCAACTTATCTTTTTTCACCACTTCTCCATTGATTCCATCATTTCATTGTACGGAATATCTCCACAGCAAGGGAGCCAGCAGAATTTCCCTAATAATCTTATTTCAGAGTAAAATCCGAGCTCAAAAACATTTCTCCACAGAAATTGCCCTATCTCCCTTGTATTCAAAAATATCCCAATAAAAAATGATTACAAATTGAAATAGCCATTCAAGTTAACTTCACTTTGCCTCGAATTTTCACGGAATGTCTCGAGAATTGGAAGAGATAGAGAACTTTTTGTAGTTCAAATCTCCGAGAAAAGAAGATCACGACAAGATTTTCTCAATCACCCTATAATCCAAGATATTCCACAAAAAACTGGGTGAATCAAATTGACTTGTCATTTTCCCAATTCATTACTAAATTCTGTTGCTAAAACTTTCGTAAATGTCTTTGTTTTTCCTTTTATTTCCATCAAATGAATTATTTTTACAAATTAAAAATGATAATCCAAGTATTTTAAATTAATATAAATTTAGTAAAATCGAATAATTCCATGAATTTTAATTATTTTTGCAGAAACAAAGTTCAAGAACACGAGAAATACCGATATCCGAGTGCCATCTGCTTGAACTGTCACAGAGCCAAAGTTCAGAAATGCCAGCCAGCTGATCCAGGATTAATTCGGTAAATCCGAGTACACCAACTAAACAATCGGACGGTCCCTCGAGATGCTGCATCTGAGCTGCAGTTATTTAAATTAAATGGAAGAAACCAGCAGGAGAATGAAAAATAATGAAAATGAAAGAGTGAAGGAAAAGAGATTAAGCGATTGAATTAAGAAAATGAAATGAAAAGAGAAGCCGATGGTAATGGAGGAGAACAAGAGATATTATAAATTGTATTTGTATTAAATGGTGTTTCGATGCACGAAAAAAAGACGCGCACATGCATAAACACACACATTGAATCAGTGTCGTCGTCCTGTGACGCCAGAGTGCGGCAAACATGCACGCGAATCCCTGGGAATTACGCAAGCATTCTCCGGACGGGCACATATTTATTTAAAAAATTAATATACACATACAAAGATGTTTCAAATGAAAGAAGCACACATGAAGTACACTCATACATTAATAAAATATAGTATATACAGTCAAATGTGAGGAAAAAATGGAGCCAGCTATTTGACGCACGTACAAACACAGCTGAACGCACTCAACTCAATGGAATTCTCTTTTTTTTTTCACTCAAGACTCACAAATCATGAAAGTTCTTGGAAATCCATCAACACATTTAATTTATCATCTTTTTTAATTTTTCTATCTTCAATTTTTTCTTTTTTTTCCTTATTTCGTAATGAAAAAAATGAGGAAAAATGTGCATTAAGAATCTCTCGCCCCTGATCGATCGTATCTGTGGGGGAAAAATCGTGTGGTCTGATGAATCAAAGGTCTGAAAAACAAAAATAAGTAAAAACAGTAATATTGATAAAAAGGAAGGATACTCCAATTTCTTTTTTTCTATTTTCTATTAGATTGTAGTGAAGAAAACGCAACACTTGACGTTTCAATGTAAAGTCAATAATATTTAAATTCACAATTTTTTTATTCAATTATTATTTTTTATTTGTCGTTATTTTTTTCTGGTCGAATTTGTTTGATATTCATTGAATTAACAAAAATAATGGGAAATTTGTAAACAAAGAAAATTCATTTAGAAAGCAATTATTAACTGAACAAATACAATCTCCGTCGATTCCCGGTTTTTTATGTAATTAAAAAGCACAAAAGCGGATAAAATGATTGATTGGAAATAATAAAAACAAAAAAGGTGGAAAATAACAAACGTGCTGATCTGATCGTGCTCAACGAATAGAATCGAGTGCGCCTGTCAATCACACTTGTCATTTTTTTAAATTTTTAATTATTAAATTGTGGAGCTTACTCTCGACCAATCAATGGAGAAAATTCAACATAAAAAAAATTTAGTGCAATTTTTATACTTTCTTTTTTTTAAATAAACCTGACAGCAAATGTTTTGTTATTAGATTAGTTTCGTGTTAATTACGAGAAATGAAAATGCAAAAATTGTTTTTTTTTCGTAAAAGAATGAGATTCTTCGTTGAATTTATAATATATATTTTTTTTAATGTACACGAGGGACCTCTGGTTTAATTTATATGTATAGTTGATAATTGTTTCCCAATAAGTAGCAATGAAAATGAAAAAACTTGTATCATTCCAATTTCATAATTTTCATCTTCACCATCTAATCGTCTTTAACGTTTTCTCTGTGTCAACGTATGACTGGTCCTCATAGGAATTGTCTAAAATAATAAAAGATAATTCTAAATTTTTCATTTTTTTTAAATTAAAAAC
>JABSMS010007150.1:0-14801 GCA_018902275.1 Aleiodes sp. PSUC_FEM 10030003
GAATATTCAGTACTAATGAATTTTATGAATAGTTCGAATAATTCAAATATTCGAAAATATTAATTTTCAAATATTTTGAAAATTTTGCGATATTTTTTATAAATAATTGATATTTTTTTCGAATTGTGTAGAAGTCAAGTTCAAAAATAATATAAAAACTCTATGTAATCAGTTCTGTAAAATAAATTTAATTATTATATTAAAAAAATGATTAAAAATACTCCTCTTTTCACGCCTTTGACTGAATCTCACATCCTAAAGTAAATTTCTTCGTTGCATGGGAAAGAAAGTGAATAATTTACTTAAAGAATATTTAAATGAAAAAGCGAGTTTTTTCTCCATTACGTAAATGCAGGACTTACCTAATCATTAAAAGAATTGCAAATGAGTTGAATCAATTAACATAATAGAAATTCACACGAGCATATTTTATTTCAATTAATTTATTTGATGATTCAATTTTAAACGAGATCCTCTTTGCATCTGATTGGAATAACGTAGATAAGAATTATAATATTCTATGAATTTCTTAAATCCCTCTTGATTCTCTAACAGCCGGTTCTATTGAGCTAGATAACCTTGACATTTCGTTTCGACGTGCGCTCACGTTTATTTTAGAAAGGTAAATGGGGAGATTTAACGGTATAGCACTGGTACAGAGGTAATCAGTGAGGGCAAAATTGAACAAGGAAAATCCCCATTTTATCCTCTTTCTCTCCAATTTAAAAAATCAAATAGATGTATTTGAAACTTCTAGGAACACCTGAGGATTATTCATATCAAAGTCGGATTGCTGACGTAGTTTCAGAGACTCGTAGTAAATTGAATGATCAGCACTTTCAGAATAATTCGGGAGACTACCCATTATGGAATTTCAGTGAGAAATTTATCCCTCGCCGGGAAACCAATGGCTTCCGAAGTAAGTTTCAGACGATTTACGATTTTTTTTTTTTTTGTGAATTATGTCTAAATTATTTTTATCATGTGTATCCAATCGAAAGATTATACATGTTCAAGAATTTTTCAGATTTTTTTCGCACCTAATTTGTGAGATTTTAATTAATGAAAATGCCATTTGAGGATCGAGAAATCAATGGTTGAGGTAGCATTTCACAAAAAAAAAAGAAAAAAAACTCACTGAACGCTATCTCAAAACTGATAATTCGAAAGAATAATACATAAACACTTTTGTTCAGCAAAGTCAACACGATTTGGCAGCGGGATTTGTTGTTATTCAAAAATTGATAGAGGAAAAAAAAGTCCTCTTCAATTTTCATTCATAGTAAACGAAATACATTCAGATTTTTTTTCTTTTTTAATCATGTAAGTTCACTATTGTAGCTACCAAGATATCTTAAGCCTGAAGAGTGCATTCACCTGTACTGAAAAGAATCGAGATCATTATTATAATCTTCGTACTGAAATTCTAACATTTTATTCTAACACGGTTTTCATCCTTCTAGTCTTTTACTCTTACAATAAAATTGAAAATCAGATCAGGAAGTCTGAATTTAGTGGTCTTAACGTTAGTGTAGATCATTGACAAGGCAGAAGCTTTTCATGACGCTTATTTACGGTAAATAGGTCCTGACGAGCTATCTACTGGAAACTAAGGAGCCACCATGGACCTCTTACTTCGTGAGGTACTTTGATGTTGTCAATGATCAGCGTGGCATGTCTCACTTCAATTGGCCAGTTGGTGGTTCGAACTATCACGTACTACGTACAGGATGCTTCCCATACATCAAATATCATTGCACAAAACGTCCGAAAGAGGATCTCAGTGTGGATGACAAATTCTACAAGGCGATCAAGATAATTAACCTTGGTATTTGCATAATTCATTGATTAAACGAGAAGAGGGGAGAAAATTGATCAGAGGGAGGGATAGAACAGGATCGTGTGCAAGTCACTTCGATATTGCGGGTGGCATTCCAATATGTTGAAGTTTATCCTACAGAATTTTATTCATAGAAATATAAATCTAACGATTTGGAAACAAAGAGCAATCAGCTTGCTGTTTCTACTTTTATCCATTTCGCGTTGATTACGTCATTGATTTTTTTGTCAATCAGGAATCCCTCTTCTGTTGTATGGCATCGCAGCTACCCAGCTAATACGACACGAGGAGATCGTCAAAACGCCTAGGGGAGAGGTCAAAATTTACTTCTTGCTTCCGGAAGATAAAGGATCAGCCTATTGAAGACTTAAGATATTTTGGAAATAAACACTAATAATATTTGTTTACGAGGGTCAAAAGACGCGCGCGTCCTTCTTCATTGTCGCCCTGTAGCGTCGAAATTGTGAACCTAAATTTTCTGAAAGCAATAAAGATTTTTTAATTTTTGAAAAAATTGTTTTTTGCATAACTCGAGAACTATAGATCGGTGAGGATTGTATTATATGATTTAACGCTTCGAATTCTTCTGGCTATCCACTGAAGCAATGAAAATCTCCAAATCCCATAAACTTCATCAGCTTGACAAAGGTGATTACTTCCCATTTTTCCATCACTGCATCGAAAAAGCAAATTTCAATTCATGAGAATCAATGAAGAATTGTTAAATGTGAGAAAATATATGTGAATTCAAAAAATGTAATGAATCTGAACACACCCTTCATAACGTTGTCATCAATGCTGTGAAATTATTTGTGGAAATAAAACTAGTTTTCGAAGAATCAGCGTATAATGTGATTAATTAAAATTGAAATACCTAAGCAAATACAGAAGATCGATACGTTGCTGAGAAGAAGTAGAAACGATAAAGGGCGAAGGGCATCCAATACACACACAATGAAATTCACGCATACACACATATGCTTAACTGAATGTAATACAGTGAGGATTCCCATCAGCCACCCGCCGAGCTATCATCAAGGCAAGGCACAATATTACACTTTGTAATTACTCATACGCATCTGACTTTCATGTCTAAATAGCGTGATAATGATTCAATACATAAAACCGTAACTGAATTTTATGCTTGATAAATTTATCATCAGAGTGAATTCAATAGAAAGTAGCCATCCGTTACTTTTATACTTAATTGGTGAGCCAATGTAATTACCTTGAATTTATGCAGATTTTATGAATTATAACGGAAAAATATCACAATTCAACTATCGCTACCAGCTGATGAGGTAACAGTCGCGAATTAATTTTCGATATTACTTTCAAATATAAATAACCGTTCAAGTCCCTTATAAATTGTTGTATTCTGTCGCTGATAATATTGTCGTCACTTACATCGAGAAATTCCCTATTAATCATACTGGTAAACTTCCGCTGTTCACGATTCGAATGAAAGATAATAATTAACACCAGTTCTCTTGATACTTTCACCATATCCAGATATTCAAAACTTTCCCCAATACCAGTTACAGCATAATATGAAACTCCTCATCATTTCCACTTTCTGTGTATTTTAATTATTACATAAAAGTTCCGAAAAATTAAATTCAATGACTGCAGTAGTAATGTTCTTTTCGGCAATGAAAAACTTTTGGACATTCAATTAATTACATCACCCCTGGGTAATAATTATCATGGCTACATAGTCAATTGCGGTAATTAATTTCAACTAATTAATTACTCGAAGTAAATAAAAAACCGGTGGCGAGTCTGCGATCAATTCTATCCATAATTAGATGTTGATCAGACGAAGAATTCATAGAATACAAAAACTATGCAGAAAAGATTATTTTATTTGTTAATTAAAATTTTGGATTTATTGAAATCGTGGAACGATGATTAATTGAATGATTGAGTGACATGTTATAGAATTTGAGGGTAAAATGTTGACGTGCAAGGTTATGTGAAATATGGATTTGATACCTGATCCATGATTCATAAGAAAAAATTTATGATTTTAAAGTCGACGTCTTTTTATAATGTTATTTTACTAGTTTTAGTGAATATTTTTCGTTATATAAAAACAATAGAACTTTTGAAATAGTTACTTGATAATTTATGTTTTGAAATGAGTATTCCCTCAAGAGACTTCCGGATAGGAACCGAAACGTTGGGATCAACATGAAGAAGTAGAGTTGATTTTTGATTGACGGCCATAATCCATTAATAAATAAGGAAACAACGTTCATAAGAATTAAAAAAAAAATTACTTTGAAATTCAGAAAAGATAAACAATTTCTTCCGATTATCAGCTGCAAGGATCATTACAAGAAGATGTAATAATCTGTAATCGATTACAACATTGCTTCATAATAATTCCGACATTACGCCTGTTGTGTATCGAACAGAGCTAAACTTATCGATGACACGATCAATTTTCCGCCGTTGATTCAGCCGTGAAGATCCTAACCAAAGAATTCTCCTTTTCCACTTTTTTATTCTATTTTGTCGCGGAGTTTATTTTAAACGCACCAGATTGTCCACTCCCATACCCGTTCGTCCGGATTAACTGGATGGGTATTCATTTTTCATTTGAAAATGCCTCTAACAGTGTTTGTCTCTCCTTGCTGCAGTAAAGATATCATTTTGGCGCCAGTCCCGATGTCTAATGTGGTGCTTTCGCGCCAAGTATCCATCGATACTCCAATCCTTTCTTAAACTCCAAGGTTGAAATAATTATTTCTGATTTATTAAATTCAAAACAAATTTCAATAAACTCATAATCCGATGCGTCTCAACAGAGCTATAGAAAAATCGTGATAAATGCGTCTGTGGAAAGTAATGAATGAGTCTATAATGCCTAACAAGATACACTTCTCATACAAAATGAGAGTCTTCAGTATACACCCACATTTTGAAATCTCAACGTCAAAGTTAATTGATCTTCCGCGAGTAATAAACTTGGGCATTTACATATTGGATTGACCATGACCAAACGCTTCATTAATAAGATAAAATAATTATCAATGGAATCTCTTGAAACGAATTATTTGAAATGCGGAGAGAATGTGTCAGCTTTTCCATGAGCTTCCTAACAAATTGAGTGTATCGAGTTCCAATGAGCATTCTCATCTCAATATTTATTGTGTCATCGAGATTCTACTGAGAACTTCATGAAATCGATCTGATGGTATTCAACAGGTGAATCTCATCGTCTTATCTGTATTATCTCGCTAGTAAGATATAATATGATAATTGCAACAAGATAGAATCGAGAACAAACGTAAATCAGGCTTTAATCATTTATAAATAAACGGGTATCTACAGATGAAAGTTTAATGGTAACTAGGAGGCTGCATGAAAATCAGAGGGGGGAACTAGGACACCTTGAGGCGTGGATTTCGATCCACCTTGCTTCTTCTGGAGTGAGTTATATCTAATTGGTAGTTACACGTGCGCATGCAAGAATGATAGATTCATCGTTGTTACATCCCTGAGGGTATTAGGCACGGATTGTCTCCTGTGTTTCAACTAATTAGTTAGTTATTGTCTGTGACTGTAGATGTGAATTTTTTATCGGTCCGGAGAGGAATGGCGTCATACTCGCTGACGTCTTTCGGATGCTCGCGGCTGTTCTATACTCACATTCAATACATTTTTGCAATTAACTGAATGATGAAATAATTGGAATACGGAGTCTTTAAAATCGTGTGCAGATATCTGCAGAATTTTTCATTGTATTATTCTTTCTTGAGAAGATGAAAAAAAAATGTTAATAAGAATAAATGTATTTCCAATATTTTTTATCTTTCGGCTTTTTTCGTCGTTCTTTCTTCCTTCTTTTTGGTTCTTTTTACGTAGTATCTGGACTGTTGAGGTGTGGTTTAGCCTTTTATTTCGGATTTAGTAGTAAGGTTTATACGTTTTGCCAAGCCGCCGCATTGACTGTGTCCACTTCTAATGGTCTCGTTATCTTTAACGCTGAGAGAACCGGCCTCAATCGTACCTCGCGGAAATACCAACTCTTCCTTGGAAATTCCATTGGACGGCCATTCGAATAGATAGGAAACAGAGGAGATGAAAATAAATGGTAGGTGTAGTGTCTGTGTGTTGGGGCACGACTGATCGATAAGAGTTGAAAAAGTTTTCACGTTAATCCAATCTTCTCAAATTAAATGAGAAAAATATTTTTACAAAATCAAGTGGAAATGTGAAACAATCATTTATCATCCATCAATGCGAGTTCTGCCTCTTATATTTGAAGCCTTATAGTTGATTTGAGTTATTAGGAAAATTTATACAAGAATCATGAAAAGGAAGTGGAATAGGAAAACCCTTTGAATTTAATAGACGCAAACGAAAACACTGAAATTTTTCGACATTTCGTCTCTTTGAGACATTTCTCTTGTTATTTTTTCGATGGTGAAATATTCGGCCTCTGCTGTCAGGAACTGGAATTAAAATATCAACTCATGTAAATTTTTTAATCATCAAGCTCAACGTTTCGATCACTTCGTGAGATCATCATCAAGAGCATTCTTCATCTCTCTGAATAATTATAATTCATGTTGAAATAGCGAAAAGTTTTTGAGTTGATGCTTCATCCAATGATATAGATTATTTCGAATAATATCGATAAATAATGGAGAATGTTATCTTAGCGAGAAAACAAGTAACCTTATATTTTATTTCAATGTTTTACGAATCGGTTTCATGCCCTTAGAGAAAAATATGATTTTTCCAATCAATATAGTAGGAAAAGGCCTTGACAAGAGAACATAGTGATATCCAGTGAAAATTTTATTGAATGTCCTAAAATTATCGTCGTTGTAATCAGAAAAAAAATATTTTTAGCTAAAAATATTCTTATTTTGAAAATAATTTTTTTTTCAAGGTTTCTCGTAAAGCTAAATTCAATAAAATTTCATCACAAATTATTAATCAAATTACACACTCGAAGTGGAGTATCCGGTAAATAAATAAAATTTTGCTGCTTTAAATTTTCAATTAATGTGAAAATTCAAGTTTACATATTATCGAATTTTTTCATCCGTATATGAAAATTCATATGGCTTGTTGAAGTTTTTATGCTCATTGAGTTACAACTCATATGAGTCGTGAATTTTCCATGAAAAATGACATTTCAAGGATAATTCTGTTTTAATTCGAATTAAAATATCAATTTTAAAATTAAATGTGCATATTAATTTTTTATTCGAACATGTTCAACCCAGAATCTCTGCAAATTGTAGCAATATCTCCTATTTATCGCACTTCTCTCATATCTTCTTTTTTTTCGTCTCATATGAATCAATTTCATGTC
The DNA here is from genome assembly GCA_018902275.1 of Aleiodes sp. PSUC_FEM 10030003. Classification (NCBI taxonomy): domain Eukaryota; kingdom Metazoa; phylum Arthropoda; class Insecta; order Hymenoptera; family Braconidae; genus Aleiodes; species Aleiodes sp. PSUC_FEM 10030003. Next base: position 7,176 of record JABSMS010007150.1, read on the forward strand.
ACCTGAAGTCGACCTGAGATTTTATCATAATAGAGACAAGAATTAAAAATAGAAAAATTAGTGAATGAAAGTTCTAACATGCAAGAGACCTAAATTCGTCGGGGGTACATAAACCTCTCTGTCGAAATATCCAGATGGTATATATCCTAAGGATATAATGGATTCAATCGGCTCTCACAAGTGCTCCATTTTCGGTTGGCCTGTCCTTGAGATTAAACACGACACGCAATGGCAAAGGTACTTCTCAAACATGGCCTTCCTCTCATTCCATCTCTTTGTCCCCTCCCAATAATGAAGAAAAAAGCGAATAATCCAGACCCCTGTGGTCTTATTTTCAAGCACGATTCTCACTTATACATGGCGGTTAGTGTATTGTCGATGAATTGATACAAGTGAACTGGCAATAGTGCAATGGATGATAGTATGTTGTAACAAGCACAAGCTAAACAACAGTGCGGTTACTTTGAGATAGAAATTCAACGCTATTTATTATTGTATGCTTCATCTGTCTCGGTTCATTCTACACCGGAAATGAAGTGGATCATTTCTTCGTACATAAACTATGAAATCACAGTAAATTGAAGAGATCAAAATCAATGATTGGGAGAGTGAAATGATTTTTCATGGTTTCGCTCCAAGGGAAAAAACCACCCGATACTATTGCAGAACAAAAATCCGAGAACCAAAGACAAAAGCAGCAGATAAAAATGTCGAGTAGGTAAAATTCATTTATTTCGTTATTTATCCTGACCCGGGATGTCACGTGTACTATCTGTTTGTGATTCAGACACAGGAAAATTGTGGATATTGTTTGAGTTTATTCATACAAATGATAAAATTAAATGTGCGCTCTATGATCACAATCAGAGATGTATCTGGAGCGAGAGAATTCTTTATTCGGCTGCAATATTATCCTTCGAACACGTGGAACAGTGTTAATTAAAATTCAATGTCGAGAGAAAAAGGCGAAAATATCGCTCAGAATTTAATACCCCAATAATTAGATTTTTCGGATTAAAATTTTAATTCTTGTTAGTACAATGCTTGTTATGAATTAATCCAATTATTACGGTGGAAGCCAATTTTTACGCATCCAAATATTACCGAGATGAAGTTAACTTCAATTACATTAGGCTGATTAATGCACTTGGTGTGTGAAGATTACTCGTTCTCCACGAAAAGTCAAAGCTGTGTACCTCGAATGATGACGAATCAGTGGCGCGAATTTCCAATTATATGATTCGTCAAAGACGCGTTAATGCCATCGTGGAACATATCCATACAATTCCAACATGTTAATCAAAATCCAATGAATACAACCGTGGGCGACAAACTGGAAATCTCATTTCGGTTAGTGATGACTCAATAATAAGCCGCAGGCGCAGGCATTTCAACTTTTACTTAATTTTATTCATACAAATACTTTATTTTCCTTTCTCATGTGAACCAAGAATTAGGAATGGTCCACATCGTAAAGTCCAACGATTATTCTCAACCAGTCTCATACACTTCTTCCCTTCTTATTTTATTCCGCCATTCACCTGGAATTTCTCTATTCAACTAACATATTTATGGATACAACGGCAATGGTGCGAAACATTTAATATCACACATTGAGAATATCCTTCGGGTCCGATGCAGGCTTGCGATTCAATTCCCCCTCTCAACCTTTCGATTCAAGTTTAGAATCTCAAGGTGACCTTGATCATTCACTGTATGAATGCAGGAATTTGATTGAGTATCGGAAATTCGCCTGTCGTTCATAAGACTTAATCCTCGATATTCTTACAAGTCTTGTTCGTTCAACATGTCGACACTTACGGCTCCAAGAAGATTTGAATTTTGTGCTTGAATTTAAAATTTGTTTTCTACAAGATAAGAAAATAAAACTCGTCTTTATTATACCCAACGGAAACTTTTGTTTCTTGTTTCAATAAAAGAGCTCCGAATTGCATTAGTGCCTGAGAGTCATAAAAACCCGAGATAAAGAGACGGCATCGAGTCCAGAATCTTCAAAATAAAAACTCTAAGGGATATAACTTTGATCGTGTGGAGTTTGAGAATTTTGAGAGAAAAGTGTTATTTCTCCGGGTGGATGAAGGCGTAAACATTGAGAAGTGGAGGCTAATTGATATCTGTTCACATGTAGGAAGAATATAAAAAGTCATTTCACTATATGGTGCCATGTATAATAAATGAGTAGAGAAAAGAAGACATTTCGTATTCCCATCATGGAATATGCTCGTTTATTCTTGTGTTATACCTTTCAGCCACACCCTAACGTATGTTCAGATGCACGTAAATGTTACTATTGGAGAGATATTAACTTTTCTATGGTACTATCCTTGTTCCACGATCATTGATCCAGAGTCATTAAAATTTTATAGGATCATACCACCGTTGGGAGGAAAAAAAAATTATTTTAGATTGAACGTTGTATTGAATTAGCTGTCTCGGTTACACCGTGGAATGTTTTAACTCTTTTGCCGGTTTTATTCAGGCAACGCAAGCCTAGAAACTCGAGGAAATCCGAGTAACGAGAGAATAAAGAAGTAAGGATTTCATTGATCCTATCTACATTAATTCAGAGCTTTTAAGTTTACATGTGTTAGGCTGAATTTAAATACCAATTGAAACGAGTTTTTATGGGCCCATAAATTTTTGATAATTTTAATGTTATCTTCATTTTATGATAAGGTATAACTTTAATTTCTCGAGCGAATTAGATCATCTCAAAAAATAATTCTCGAAACATTTAATTAAAGAGATATGAGTCTTTCACGGTATGGAAATTCATTCGCTTTTCAATTCCAAATTAGTTTTCTCTGTTTGCAAATTACAATGCCATGGAGAACCCGGTGAATACTTTCTCTCCGCTGTATGTTGTTACTATTTTTATTCAACTCCGTTTGATAAACTTCGAGTTTCGGTGTTTGCAGCGCGTGCGACCGCTTCGTGCTTCACATACAGATGGATTCATTTTGTCTGATGTTTTTTTTTACGCCTCAGAGATCATCAGTATACCAATGGTGGTCTCAGTGTGTGTTAGAATTTTGAATTGAATTCAAGTGGAAAATAAAGATGAATAAAAATGTGTGGTGCAGAGACTATAGTTCCACCAGCGGTGGCTCAATTATTTACTCGTAATTACTGGAGAACCTGGGTTAAACGGATCACAGTGCCAACGACAAATGGATTGACTGAGGCACATGCATTCAGTCTCGCTGTAAATAGTGTACTGAATCACCCCTGAGTCAGCAAATACCCTCAAACACGACACTGAATATTATACATCAAGGGCAACTGTACGGTACCGAATTCGAATGGCTGCTACACTTGCATTCATCGTGCGAAAATCACAGTAATACGAGTTATGTACGGCCGTCAGAGCATTGAGATTACATACAATGTGCTGGAGCGTAATTGCAAGCTGCGGACCGGAAACCTGATGGATACGGATTCCCTGATATTTGTGATTATTCGAACGTAGTTTGGATTTCGGAATTTTCAGATATCTGAAGAAAAAAGGTTTGATTCAATCCGGAGAACACCGTGGATTAATTGAAAGGCATAGTGCTGATGAAAACGTATGAAATTTTTGGATATGGAGACATGTAAAATGCAATGAGGCAGCAGAAGAAAGGAGAAATATGTCAGTTCTGCTGCCTAATTTCATTTTCTCAAACGGCCAATGTTTTGACAGTTTAAAATGAGACAACTTCAAGATTTAAATGAAATTTCATTCTGTTCTTTTTTAAATATTTCCATTAAATAATAAAATCGAATGGAATGATGAAAGAGAAAGTGTGTTTGTGGAATACAGAAAAAAAAACATTTGCAAAATATTGTCTTCTTTTCCTCTTTTTTTCTTTATTTTTTATGTTATTTTTTTATTAATGCTGGTATTCTTTTTCAAATTAACCAATTTGCTTGCAAGTCTCCACAAGTCTACGTAATTCAGCGATTTCTGAGAAATAATTTAATTAATTCTCTGACATCTTTAGTTTTATTTTCCCAAAATTGAGGACAGATTCTTCGCCCTCTTCAATCACGACGATTATGCGATTTTTCCAGCTTGAATCAAGCCATTTTTTTCTCCGTGTTCATTCATAACAATGGAAGATTAAAGTTTTTTTTAATCCTTGAAAATATTATTTTAGCTCGTAAAAATGAATTTATGTGATGATTCAGACATTTATGAGCGTATTATCAGAGTGCCTCAGTATTATCCCTAATCCTGCGCAGTTAGAAGCTGATTATTCCGCCGAAGATTAATTCTCACGTCGTCAGGTGGCTAAAGCACACATTGGTGAATACTCCCTAGCAACCTGTTGACAGTGTCCACGTTTGAATCTATACCTGGCACGGAAATGCCAGATCACGAGGAGGAGTTACCTGTTCTCTTCTTTATTTTCTTTCCTCCCCATTTTTTTCTTTCATTCTTTCTCCCGAGCGTCATATGTTTTCATCAAACTCCTCGTCTTGCACCTGGCTACCTGCGTCACGGGATTTTAGATCTGTACTTGTGAATCAGTGGGGGAAAAGGAGATGAAAAGAAATTTTAAAGGAGATGGTTGAGGGCGTTTGAGAAAAATCGAGGAATTCTCCGAATAATCTCGAGAGCTTAGTCGTGCAGAACGTAAAAAATGAGGGAGGACTGAAGAATGAGTGAATTCTTCGGACTATTGGGAAAATTTCAGATTGGCATTTTTGAAGAGATAAAGTGTATTTGTGAATCCAGTTATTTCTGCAATTAAAATCTATAATAACCGCGTATTTCTTCTTCTGTAAATAGAAATGAGAACATAAAAGAAAACTTCTTATCTTTCCAAACGTTCGGATTATAGTTGAGACACAGCAAAATCACATTCAAGTTGTGGTACACTTGAGTTGTATGCGAAACCGTAATTAATTTGATAAAAGCAAATACTTGAATGCATGCAAATATACGTGCGGACACATATACTTACATGCAATAATGCTGGTTACAAACTAAATGCGGGTGAATGTAGACGGATTAATGTATGGAGTGTCGCTACAACGTTCGCCCAGATAAATTTTCCAATAAATAATTTACGGTGGTGATTAAACTCAAAGGAGAGCAAAGACCAAATGTCTTTGAAGGAAGAATAAAAAATGCGGAGAAAAATGTAAATTTTATAATTCTAGTAGCAGTAAAGTTGTGTGCTTAATAAGCCAGAAATTGAATGTTAACCAGGTTCATTCCGGCGTTATAATTATTGAAGAATGCAATCAATCGTGAATAATTTCATAAAGTTTAAGCGATATTGATAATTTGTAGCAAAACTTTTCTTCGCGAGAAAAAAAAATCATGTTTTTCTTCCAGCAAAGCAGATCTCCCAGTCATCGAAAAGAATTAAGTTATTATTCTCGAAATTTGGCTAATTCAAGCCTTCACGTTTAACCATAAAACATTTCCCGACAGCAGGTAGTCGACGATCCATTTTTCTCCTCATTTTTAATTTGCATTCTACCGTTGGTCGAGCGTTTACACTTTATCAGTGGTATAACGGTTGCAGAAACCAGCCTCATGTTGCATTTTTTTGGTTGCATACTATCTTTGAGCCTTTAAAGGTGGGATTCTCGTACGTGCGACACGCGAGAGTTCCTCAATTTTCAACACAACGAAATTCGCAGTGGGGAGGATGAATAAACAAATGAATTGGAAAAAAAGAGATGGAGATTGTCGGGGTGTCGTGACCATGGCCTTTACGCCTGAATTCCATTGCAATTCCGTTTGTAGTAACATCCTCACGTTTTCTATGTTCCACTCAGCGTGAATTTCCGGGGCTCTGATCCCAACAGGTGGTCTGCCATTTTAGGCTCAGCGCATTTTTTTGCATTATTTTAGCTCCCGGAGATTTCCCCTTAAGCTTATTACTTTTGGATTTAATTCTGCGGAATTGAAGCGGATTGCTCTGGAAATACCTGGATGAATATTTTCGTGTAGTTGATGCAAGCGAATTGTGGTATTTGAATTGTGTGTGGTATTGAGAACCAGACGAGTGAAAAGCAATTGAGCGTGCATATATGCATCACCTCAGGGGTATAGGCCAACACTAGAAAGTAGGATATAAAGTACACGAGTGTGTCTTTTAACACTGGGATACTTTGAGAAAATATTTTAACAAAATGAAAAATAATTCACGTTAGAAAATGTCTTTCGTTCATTGCCATTAAAATGCATAGAATCCACAAAAGAGTCAATGTCCGTGACAAATATCTCACCTACAATACAAACTAGGGACTAATTGTGCCTCGGTTGTTCTCATTGGGGAGATTGATAACGTTAGATTCAACTGATATAAATACGCAGTTGATCTATAGGAAATTGATAATTGGATTTAGCGAAGCGTGAATCTCTCACTAACAACTAACTGTTCATTTCTTTTTTTTCTCATGAATTAAACATTTCCAATTGGAATTGAAGTATGCAAACATTTACACACGTTTAACATGGCGTATTTATTTTTAATTCCAAATTATTTATTTACAATTGCGGTAGGTCTCAGGACGACGGGACAAAAGGATCTAGCAATTATCTCAAGGGAGCACAGAGGTATCGATCTAAACTTACTGGCGATAAGTGCCGATGGGCATCCGTTTGGGTTCAGAGGCCAACTTGTATTGGACGAGAATTACACGGAGTGGCTGTATAATAAAACACACAACAGGCTTTGATAATACAAACCCACAAGCCTACTCTCGTGATGTTTATTGTAAAGATTCAGGTGAGTCAAGATGCTCGAGAGATTCTGTGGACCCCCGATATAACGGTGACGACTTGGTCGCCAGTGTGGCCTCCTTACCCGAACTCATTCTACCTATCTCACACATCTCGTATATTCCCTCTCGCTTGCTCTTCATACACTACTACCATGTGCCTTTTCATTCGCGGCTCTCGAATGGGATTCGTTGGGATAACTGTACATCTCCGACATTATAATACATGTAAAAAAAAGGACCGATACCTCTGGTAGTTTCGGTTGTAAATAAAATTATAACTCACTGCTTTTGGAACCCCGAAGAGACGATTTTTAAAAAGATATATTATCGTCGATAAGAATTTATTACTCTGTTCAATCTTTAAGAGCGTAGACCGTGAGATAATCATTTATCAAGATTGCCGTAAAAAAATGTTTAAAAAATTGGGAAATATTGATAGGTTGTGAATAATTTACGTAATTCATAATTATAAAATTAATAATTATCGAGGCTTGAACCACGTTAACGGAGGGAATTGATTTAAAAAGTATCGGAGGTGTTTTTTGGAGGGAAACGAATTTAAAAAAATTATACACAATTTTTTTGGGCTTTTTTCAACTCCTCTGCGAACCACAATGGTTCGTCGGCTGCACCTGCTGAATCTAGAGCTATCCGCGTGGGCAGGTGAACGAGTGAAACAGAATGATGGCGTGTCTTCACATCAGTGAGGTGTATGCTTTTTTTTAAATTTAAATCTCATTAATTTTCTCATTGAAGGGTAACAAAAACCGTCGATTTCCCAAATTTTCCGCTCAAAGTTATTAAAATTTTTAAAATAAAATAAAATAAAAGTCCACCCGTGTAGAAAAAAATATATTCTAAAAAATATAAATCAAAAAT
>JABSMS010007151.1:0-33952 GCA_018902275.1 Aleiodes sp. PSUC_FEM 10030003
AAAATATTTTGGATTCATATTTTGAATATTCAATTCATTTTTTGAATTGAATAGTATTATTCAATTCAATTCAAACACTATTCGCACACCCCTAATAAAAAGGCAATGCAGTTCAATACCAGTAGTAACTACCAGTAGTGATCAATGATATATCTAAATTTATTTCTGGAGTTTTTCAGTCGATTACAAATTGCAACGTCAATATTCAATGATACAGAATGAAGCTATCCACTGTAACTTCCAAGTTTTATTCTCCCTATGATTTAACGAATAGTTCATTCTCTAAATGCATGCAGTATCATCGATCCGTCGGATTGCACCGTGTCTGACGTCAACATCATGGTGTAGCAGCGTTGAAGTTGAGTTCTTTTCAGTTGAAAAGGAGAGACATGTAAAAAAAAAGAACTGCTGGGCCTGAGGTATGTGTGCACAACCAGCTTTACTTTTCATGATTTTCATGGAAACAGACTGGGTGAATACTCGAGCACGTGGAGAAATTTCGAACGTGCCTTAGAAATTCTTCGTACACTCTAAATCGAAAGTACGTCAATCACTCCGGCAAGGAGCTGCCGTGGCATAATTATTGATTAACGATTGCTCGTGTCTTAATTACTTTCAGAAGATGATTTATGATGGACGTGTATCGAAATATTAGCTTGCACTTGCAGTTATGATGAAATTTAGGCTTACAAATAGGATTACGTTATACTTTTACTTTGTTACTTTTAAGTCTTCCTGAATCTCGAATGAATTTTAAGTAGAAACTTGCATAAGGTTTCGCCCTCGAAAAAATTGAATATTCCAAGTGAACAGAATGTTTTTCAAGATTTTACTTGATAAAAGTGCAATAAAATTCAATTCCCCCAAAAATATGAATAACGAAGATTCTGAATATATATTCTCGGAACTTTATGAATTTTTGCATGCGGCCCGTTTCACTCACTTGCAATGTGCCACAGCAAAGTACAATGTGGTCACACAGTGTGAATAAAATGACACGTGGCTACGACGAGGAGAACTGGTGGGCGCTACAGTGCATATATGATTAAAATCTGAACCACAAGTAAGTGGAACATGCAGTCACAACCATTTTTCTCTCAATAAAATTAATAATAATAAATTAATTCGATTGGATTTTGAAGAATATAATGGTTCGCTTTGATCCAAGGCATGATGGCCATGACAGAGAGTGAGACAGAACGATGAGTTTTTAATGCGGGTAATGTAAGAGTTTTGAAGTATCGAAGTCTCCTTATAAGGCCGGATCGCCCACACGAAAAAAGCTACTCATGACGGCTAAGTTTCGGACAAGGACTATTCCCATCTGGACGTTTTGTCATTTTTTTTCACGTTCTTATAATTCTGGTGATTTTTTATGACAGAAGTATAATCATTGATGAGTTACAGTCTGTGATCATGATGGAATAGAGAAATGAGGGCATTATCTATTTTTGAATCAACATGTGATCAGTTGATCTAACAAAGTCTACATAAATGAATATCTATTGATTTCCTTTCTGACGTTAGAACACAAATTGGAGGTTTTTTTTTCTCAAATAGCGTAATTTTTTTGCATAAGCATCGGCACAATCGACGGCCCCGGAGTTCTATTAGTTTTTGTGACATAACAATGAAGGATATTCATCTACGTGCATGGGCAGCTCGTTAAATGCATCATTTGGATAACCGTTCACTTAGTTTCAGTTACAGGTCTATTCTCAGTCGATTCCTGGCCGGTCCAATTTGATCTACATGCGAGTCAGGTCAAAATAGCCTTAGTTCAGAAATAGATACGCATCTTGTGGGAATGCCCCATAAACATGCAAAGAGAAGAACATATCAGAAGGGTAGATCGGAATTGTCGTCACGTTGATCCCTTACGGTTCAAAACATTTTATTGGTGTTTCAACTGCAAAACAATACTGAAAACATGAGAAGCTTTTATTTTTTTTCAATTTTCGTCCTCTTATTTGTCGCGGAAGAGATGACCTAGAATTCTCACGGGTTCTTGGAATTATCGATTATGTTGGATACTCGTTGACGACATATCAAGACCTCAAGGACACATCAAACAACTAACGGACGCTCTGGGATTCACTAAAATACGATGAAGACTTCAATTTATTTGGTCACTTGGGGAGCATCAACGTCCATTAAAACTTGCTGATACTGAAGAATGTTATTAATGAGGAATATAATAAGTTTATTTTTGTACTAATTGTAGAAAAAAATATAGAATCCAATTACGCTTTAATATCACGTATAATTTAAGAATTATCCGCATAGAACAAAGTCATTGAAGACATGCTACTGATTCTATATAATTCCATCCCACCTACGTATATTTGTTTTTGTGTTTCCATTATTTTATGGATCATGCAGATATTCAATGAGTGAATTCTGAAGGTAAAGTTAATTCCAAGTGTTGAATTATGTTTCTAAAGTTTTTTCATTTAGCAAAACAAAAATTTCTCTTCAGCAATGTCATGTGTAACCGATAATGATCAAGTTCTATCATAAAAAAACTAAATTGGTAAGAAGAAATCTGAATAACGATAATAATCAAAATATAAATCACTATAATTATAGTCCCACTCGAAAATTCGAATATCCATGAAGTCAATCATTACTGCTTAGGCAAACTTTCCCTTTCCTGGCCATTCACATGGATTACCAATATCGCGAATATAAGCACCAGACTGATTTTTTTATCACTTCTTGGCATTACCGTAATATTGCGAGAAATTCAATGAACGTAAAGCGATAATATTTAATCTCTCGAGATGAAACGTCACTCATCATCATACGGTTCACTGTACTCGAATGTAAATACGTTGAAATAATTGCCTCATGTCGCAATAAAGCGGTACAATTATTTCTGTATTTAATTGATGGCGTTAAAGTCCCAATCAGTCACCCGGAAATTACGACAGGAGGGTCCATGAAAATTTGACGAAAATTACGCACAACCTTGAGGGGAATTCGAATGGAATTAGTTTGCTGCAGCACACAATCTCGAATTTACAGACACAAATAAAATGGAAAGATATGCGTGTATACGTTGAGTGCGATGGCACTGTGGGTGAACTGATATAGTTCGAACTTTATTCAAATACAGTGAAGCGCGAAACGTATAGGTAGACACAGAGGCCATTGGTATACATTGGAGAAATACAGAGAGCGAGAGGGCCGTTAGGAAACCCGCTCCTTTCTTGGCGAACAGCTCTGAGTCACTCAACGAGCGCGTAAATAAAAAAAAAAACCAAATAACTGCTTTATATCAAAGAGAGTTTGACCTTGGTTCTTTTTTTTCTTCAATTTGATCCTCACAAAGAAATGAAAGGTGATAAAGTTATCCCGCAAGAGTGAAATTAGTAAATTGATACGAAACATTTCCCGTTGGGTATCCAATTGTGATACCTGAGGAATCGATGCCCGAGTGTGCATGCTCTCATTGGACCGTGGAAATTCCTGTTATACCACAAGCTACTGTGTACGCCACACGATCCGTTGATATTTGATAATACGGAACTCACGTTATGAAAAATGCACCGCAACCATGATTACTATAGATTTTTTTCCCTCCCCTGCCTCCCCTTCTATTATGATAACAAGTACAGTAATCCTGCATAACTGCAAACTGATTGACACAAGGAAAACACATCCTACATCTATGCGACCCGCACATTATCGATCCCTTTATTTTCACTAAAGTGACCCGGTTCAAGTTGAAACTCCGTGTAGGTCAACTTTAGTAAATTATATGTATGTTTTTAAACCTCGGCCCTGTTGAGAATGAAAAGGAAAAACTTTGATTGGTTAAATATGGTGATGAAAAAAAATGTACTTGATTACCTCGATAATTCCAATTTGATCGTATCTGTTATTGAATCGTATAATCTTATATTAATAGTTTTAGTTGTCTTTGCTGCTGAATCAGTATAAAATTGCGAAGTAAACCAAATGGAGAAAGGGAGAGAGAATCATTTTCATTCAGTGAATTTTATTGAGCAGGACGAAGAGTGACGATTCAACGACTTTCATCGTGTAGGACGACGTTATTGTCTTGTTGAGATGCAATAGATCAATTATACTAGACAACCACAAGTTATTCTGTTCTTCACAAGCGGCAAGATGAAAATTACAAATTTAAAAAAAAATATGTAAACTGCCGAAGATTTTTTTACCAGAAAGATTAGTTGGGATGAAAATAATTGAGACAAATAGACTCTTAACAATTCGTGAGAACATGCAATTTTGTGGAACTTCTCAGGCAACTTTTAGATTAAATGTTTAACAAAATAACGGCTCTAACGTTCACATCCGTGAGCGTTCTACATAGACTTCACAGTGTAACGCGGTTTCGTTTGCACCAGGAGAAATGCGGTTGAATATAAATGCGTTTAAAACGTTTAAAATTGAAAAGAAACAATTTAACGAAGTGAAATTTTCCAAAATTGACTAAACCTTTTCAAACATAATCGCTTATTGTCATGAATAAATTTTGATTTCAGAAGATAAAATATTAATAAGTTATGTTCTCCTTCAAGTGTCTGAAACCTGTGGGCTGTGTTTACAAAAGCTTTCCAGCATTTAATCTATCAGTGTTTTGAAAAAAAAATAACTCAGCTGACAAATTATACTTGTTTCATACACATTTTCCTTATACAGTATAACAATTACGTCAATGTGAGATATAATCTGTCCAGCACATGAAGATGAATTTGAAATTAGAATTTTTTTGCAATGCCAGCATCTGCAAATATTTATAATCAATTGATTGAAAAAATATTTGCATAAATAGAAATAGTGGATAGACGGTGAAAGGGAGTTCGCCTTTTACCGATCGAGGAACCCAGTGAATTTTGTCCGTTAATACCCAAACACACAAGCACAGAGAACAAAAAGCGAGAACGAAAAACGGTTACAGCCATTCAAAAACTTCCATTTCCCCCACATTCTTCAAATGAAAAAAAGAGATCACAAGTATTTAACGTTAAAGGAATTGAGAATCCGTAAATGTCGAATTGAATTGAGAGGAATCGAGCAGGACTGGAGAGTTTTTATGAGTGACCATGAGGTCTATTGCGTTGAGATTAAGGTATATAAATGCTCCAGAGGGGTAGGGGAAATTTTCCGAATATGGGAATGACGACGGGCGCGAATCTGAATGGAAAATGAAACCGGTTAAAGCCGGTCATGGGGCTTTGTAGCCCACGCATGTAATTTTTTTTCACTTCATGCATGACAAAAGTTTTTCAGGAGTCTATTGCCATTTTATGACGAAGGTTTATGGTAGTGGCGGAAGGACAGGTGTAAAGATTGGTGAAAAATCGACGCAAGCAATGCTCACTATTGAGGGTTAGAATGCCATGATACGAAGGGGAAAACAAAAAAATGTTTGGCGGTTGAAGTGACTCACCGTCCGTTCTCTTGATGTTTATGCTGGTGCCTGTCTCGATGTTGCACATGCCGTGGTCCATGATTGATCACAGACACCATAAAGTGTCTTCAGGTTGTTCACGAGTTATGTAGAAGAGGGATTTTTCTTTTATTTTTTCCCTTTGTGTGTCACAGTATGGCCGAGGTGAACCGGCGACTCTGGAACACTGTAGTTGACAGTTACGAATGCGTGTGCATTCAAAAATCCCGTGAAGGCGGCCCTCGTATCCACTCCGGGAACGTCCGAATCAAAGGCACGCCCGTTAACCGTCTATTCTACTGTTGGAGCACCAAATTAATTATGAATTTCATAAATAATTATGATTACTTCTTTTATTAACTGTATTTTATTGATAATGGCTCTCACTGTTTGTGATTATCACATACAATATACACACAGGAAAAATATTTGCGCGTGAGGACCAGAGAACGTTTCAGTATTTGAGCCGGGGATACTACCAGTGTCCGTTATTGACAACGGAAAGACTACGAGCGCCAACTAGTAGCTTTGCAAAATTATTGGCGCCATCTTCAGGAGTTTACTCGGTATATTACCTTGATTAACTGGGAATACTATTCCTTCAAATGGTACGTAGCGACATCTGTGGACTACACTGACAATTAACTTTAACTCGTTGATAATAAATGACATTTATCGTTGCTCAGTAAAAACAATTTCTCAATGCTGAATCAATCTCCATTAAAATCCAAAATAAATTTGTAAATTCAATTTATTTATAATAATTTCATATTCATTATTTTTTAAATTTTAACATGATTGTAATACATTTAATCAACAATTAATCATTTTGTGATTTTCTATTAATAGCCTGTTGAATATAATATTTCAAAATCTTTGGCCCAACATTCTCCTTATCCTCCGAAACTTTAGTAACACATTTAATTCTCTTTCTGCCATCCTCACTCGGAGAAGTTGGTGGTAATTCTCCTTTTTTCATGTATTCAAATACTCTCTCAGCTTCCTCAATAATATGCCTAGATAAACCAGTACTCTTTGCTACTTCGTGAGCAAAACTCTTGGTGAAATTACCGGGAATTATTTTATAGAGAAATACCAATTGATTTTTATCATTAAGCACAAACTCCAATGTTTTTAATTCAAAAATTAAATTAGGCGTTAACAAATTATTGACTCTATGCATGTGGGTGGCAACAAATATGTGCGGACAATGTTCTCCACGTTCAATGAAATTTTTCAAAACACTTGTCATCAGTGCTAGTCCATCATTCTCAGCTGTTCCACGACCGAATTCATCCATGATAATTAGAGAATTTGGAGTTGATGAGTACAGAATAGTATTTACTTTGCGTAGATCAATGAGAAATGAACTGGCATTTGAACATGTGCTTTCGATCGATGGAATTTGGGTTAAAATGTTTGTAATAACAGCAATTTTAGCTGATGTTGCTGGTACATAGCATCCAATGTGTGCCATGTAAACGATCAGTGCTACTTGCTTCATGTAAACAGTTTTTCCAGAGGCATTTGGACCAGTGAATATCTTTACCAGACTGTGACCATCCCCGGAATATGTATCGTTTGGTACATATTCGTTGAATAATTCACGCAGAGGATGTCTTCCATCTTTGATCTCAATCACATGGGACTTGACCATTTCTGGTTTTACGTAATTGTGATCACGAGCAACCATTGCGAGAGATATTAATCTGTGGGAGAATAAAAAAATTGGAAATTTGTATCTGTCTTGGTTATTATTAAGAGAAAATTCCAAATTATACTTACGCATCTAATTCAGCGCAGCACTCAATGGCTTTGGTTATTGGCCCAATGTCCTCACTGATGAATTGTACTAGTCTTATTAATATTTCACTCTGACGATGGGTGATTCTTTGATTTATATCACCAAGTTTCTCATCTAATTCTGGAATATTATCACGCATGGAAATTACTAAGAAGCGCTTGGAATGAGTAAAAGCATTAAAAACTGGATTTTTTCATAATTTTGAAAAATTCGAAAAATTTTGAAGAATTCAAAATTTCCCAAAAATCTATTCTAGTTCATTTTTTTCAACGAAAATTCCCTCAGCTGTTTAATGAAATCATTGAAAAAATCCTATCTCGCACTGGGATGCCTTCGTACTTTCTTGAACTTCCAAAATAATGTTTAAAACATTAAATCAACATTATTAGTTTCAATTTACCCAATGCAGCTGAACTCTTGTAGTGGCGCACTCCATTGATTGTACATCTGAAATCCATGTTCGGTATTTCTACATCAGCGGAAGATCTTTCTGGCGATTCAGTAATGGCTAAGAGAAATCCAAGACTCGGTAGATAAATCATCCTAGCAGTACTGACTGAATCTGGCAAATTGTCCTGATCTTTCTCCAGATACTCTGACAATATTTCTGGCAATGACTGTCTTATTCTGTTCAGTTCATCGAGTTCAGAATCAACATTGGGCTTGACAGTAAATTTTCTCATGTGCTTACTCATATCATGATCAATAATGTAATCAAGGAAGTAACGTGAGTGATGCATATTTCGAGTCACTGAATCAGCAACTTTGGCAAAAATATCAGCTGCCCGGCTGCAGTTGCTGCAAAGCTCACCAATGTGAATAATATTTGATAACGTTGAACTCAATCTTACCCAATCCTGTGGCTTAGCCAATGGTGTTGCATAACGATCAAGTATTACTGGAGTCAGACGAAAGATTTTCTTCAAACCTGATCTCAAACTCTCAAGAATATTCGTGTTATCGGGATTCAGAAAGAACTCAGTGAGACGAAATCGATCATTGAGAATCTTTATATCTCTTGTTGGTTGTTGCATCAATTTCCACAAATACTGTACTCCAACTCGCGACTGACATCGATTCAGCAACGTGAAAAGATTCATTCCTTCGTGTTTCACTGACGTTCCAAATTTAAGTAAGCTTGGATGAAATTTTGTTTGCATTATATTCAATTCTTTGTACGTTTCTTCTTCAATCATCACCAAATTCTTCAATTGAATGCAATTAACGTAGAGATACTTTGCTTCTCCGTTTGGATCAAGTGCCAATTTTCCCCAATTTATATCTATGTATTTCAAGAGCATTCCTAAAGCATGTATCATCAGTTTAGAGTTGTAATTGATTATTGAATTTAGATACATAATTCTGTCAGCGTTGTTCATGTCCGGTGGCTCTGAATCTAGTTTCAAACAATTAACACGATGAAGACAGTCATCAAAAGAATAAGCTTTCTTCGACACAATTTTTAAAGCAACATCAGCAGCATAATTCATATCAGTTGAACTCGACGACGTATCATCCATTGTCTCCTTGACTATTAATTTTTTAATTACATTTAAAGATGGCTCAGGACTGCCAGATGTTGTTATAACATAACGTGGCTGGCACTGCCTGTACAACTTCTTTGTAATGCAGTAATTAAACTCATCTTCAATTACATCGTCCATCACGTATAATAATGACGTTGAAATATTGTAATAAGCTGCACCCACTCGACCTCTCAACCATATTATTGACAATATTACCTTCAAGAGAGAATAAAAATTAATACCTCATTGATTATGAGATAATCAGTTTAAATAATTATGTACCTCATCAATATTCTCATCGGAAATGTTGGACTTCCTTCGACGAGTTGATGAGGATGATGTTGTTGTTCCAGGTTGTGGATTGGCTTCGGGGGATTGAGATACATTTTGTTCTTGTACGGCCTCCTCATCGCTCGAAGAATCATCGAGGATGCTCTCAAATGGGGATTCACTAATCCAATGAAATATTAATTTGCTAGTGAAAATGAGATTGATGATGAGAACACTCACCTGGTTACTTTCTGCGTAGGTCCCTGAGGGGTTTCATAATTATTTTCACCACCTTGCATTATACTTAATTATATGACCAAAGTCCTCTAATTAAGATACTCCGATTTAATTAACAACTACGATAATATTGAGAGCTTCATCTCAACGCAAATGAATCGAACGCGGCTACAATTACTCAAGTAGTCAAATTCATTACATAAACATTTATCTAACTTCAAATATCGATAATTATTATTCATAAAATCACTGTTTATTGGAAAAATATTATTCAGAGGAATTTATGTTAAAAATTTCTTACATAACGTGTTTCTTCATTAATTAATATTGTCTCTGAAAGTCCTTGATTTGACTAGTAATTTAATCGAAGGTGAATGAATACAAGAGACATATTTTGTATAACAAATTCATTATTTATTTGATTAAATTTATGTGAGCAATTTACGAGTTTGTTCCCTGTACATAATTACAATAAATTTTTCCCTAAACCTTTTATATTCATCATAAAAAACTATTAATCGATTAAGATAAATACATGTACAATAAAAGAATTGGTTACTCTATAAAACATTTCAGACTAAAATCTTTGATTGGTCGGCTTTGCTATAAACTTATCGTAAATTACAGATAAATACTAGTAAGGGCTAAAGAAAATATGAATTTTTTTTATTTGACGGAACACATTTGGTTAGAAGTTTGAACGCTAAGTGATAAATAATCATAAATTACACAATATACTTAAGATTGGCCCAATGCAATTGGGAGAGGCATTATTCCAAATATGTTCACCTGCAATTTATATGTTAATTTGGCATCTTGATTCAATAATAAACTATGGGGGGAAGATAATTGCTTAACTAAATAATTGAAACGTTGCAATTGGGAATTTAATGGCCTAAACCATACTCTATCAAAGATCCTTTCTTCGCAAGTGAAGTACAAATTTTTTTATCAATTCCGAAAGAAAGTGGTGAGTCTCGGAAAATCACTGAGATTTGTAGAAAAAGGTGGAAGAATAGCTTTATTCTAGCGATTGAGAATGATTGAAGAAGACTTAGCGGGTGATGAATATCACGAACTGCAGTTTCTCATCATGGCGATGATCGCAGAGAAATATTCGTTGAGCGTGAACTTTTGTACTCATGAGAATCGCAGGAAGCATAAAAAAAATATTGGTGTAGGATCGGACGATTTTGCTAGATTTTGAAATTAATGTTGGATTGGTTTACAAGACTGTGCCTAATCAAATTGGATTGAAAATGAAGGATAACCAAAGTTTCTGGTTGGACGTTGAATTGTTGGATGATACCTCAGAGTAATTTATTTCGGGAAAGAGCCAATGTTCATGCAAGTAATTTTTTTTTTATGAATTCTCATCGAGAAGTAAAAAATACTTTCGACAATTCTAACATTCGTATGAATTTCGTTACTCCTAAATTCCACACAATCTTCGTCTTCCTGAGTTTATACATTAATAATAAGGTCATAAATTTCAAGTTATATACAAGAATCTCCTCTTTTGCTCTCACCCTCTTGAATTTTCCAATATTCTTTCATTTAAATCTCCCGAGAAACATTAAACAAATGAAATTTTCGTTAATGAGTTAGAGAAATTCTCAGTAGACGAATGATAACGTGTATAATTATTGGTTTTAATTTCCTTTTTAACTGGGCACAGGCGGCAGCGGCGGTGGTGGTGGTGGTTGAGGATTGAATGAAATAGGTCGATAGCTCTTGTCTCGAACAAACGGCTGTACAGCATTGAGGATAAATCCATTGCCAACCGGAAAAGAATTACGCTCTTGTCTGACAGGTTCAACCGGTGCATCTTCCTCTGAACTTACAACCTCTGAGCTTCTCGTTGGACTCGTCGGTCTCGGTAATGTCAGTTTAGTCTCCTGATCATTATTAACCTTCGGTGATGTTTCTTCCCTGATTTAGTGGTTGTAATTTAGTGAGACATACACATTAAATCATATGCAAAATGCCAAGCATGAGCGTCCATACCTAGTTCTGTTATTGAGGACATTCGTAGTTAAGAAGCGCCGATAAAATTGTTTTTTTTTTTTTTAATGAAGCGTTGTTAGATGACTAGAGGTGTTAGGACTACTTACTTTACGCCAACTTTAAAACCTGCGTAGAATAAAAAAAATTGATAAAAAGCTTGGATTAATAGGTGTAAGTTTGGATACTTTATCTTAATAGTTACTTTTCTCTTTATGGCGAGCATAAAATTTTTTTGATTCAGTCCTGAATGCGTCTTTGGCTACGGTCATGAATCTCAAAGTTTCTCTCAATTTTATTTCATAATATTAGGAAAGAATATGTCTGCAGTTGAGTTAATGGATGAAAAAGTGTCAGTCTTAACGTGTAGTTTTTTTTCTCACGTCAGTGGGCGAGTCATTGGGTCATGCAAACATGCTGAAGCATTACTGACTGGAGAATCTCAAAGTAGGTCTTCGAGAGACTATGGGAGAAAAGTTTCATAAGACTCATTTATTTTATGATTCCATCTTGTTGTTTGTTTTCTTCATTAATTTTTTGGTCCAATGGATAAATAGTATGCAATTCTTATTCTCGTGTGCTATTAATAATCCAGAAAGACAATTTAAGGCAGAAAGATAGAAAGATACTGACGCTTGGAAAATTGGCCTACTTTAAAAACTCCATTTGTCATAAATACTTGTTCTCGAGATTTAGAAGGGGGCAAGCGGGAATATTTGTATTCAGTTATTAATGTTAAGTGGAAATATTATTTACCTAGTACGAACAGGCTTGCTGTTCTTATTTCCATTTTGTCTGGAATGAGGACGAGTATTTGGCTGTGATAATTCACTGTCACTACTGGCGAGTGAGGATTTAGCAGCGACAGCACCGTGAGCAAAATCTTTTCTGTTGACGTTAAACAATAAATGATTAACAATTTTTTACGTAAACATTGGATTTTAGGTGGATTAGGATGTAATATATAATGAAAATCAGTTGAGATAAGTGAAAGTATTTGAGGAAGGATTTTTCAATGATTGTACTGAAACACTGGGAACTTCCGATGGAAAACATGTGTCTGAATTAATTTGTAAGAATTTTTTGAAAATTTTCTCTATTTCTCGGAAAATTGAGGGTCAAAGTCTTTTCGTTTTCATTTTTTTTTTTCGAAATATCTGGTTCCCATTGTTGTAGCGCAAGAATCCAAGAACCAGCGCAAAGGTGAGGTCATTTGCAATCGATTAAGGTTGTTTTAATTAATGTTCGACTTGTTTTAAGAAAGATATTGACGAAAGTGTATTTTTAGAAAATTAATTATAACTCTGGCAAACTCCGTCTAGAATTCCTTCCAATCCACATAAATCAATGGGTAATTAGCTCATCTTCAAACCGGTTTTTAAATTTTTGCGCTCCGACACTAAATTCGAAAACATTCCCGAAAAACTGAATATTATTATGCGAAAAATTTTAACCAAAACCGTTAAATATTCCAAAAAATTCTAAAAATAAATTCTGATACCGGTTTTCTATGGCAAATTTTCTCAGCTTTTCGATAGGATCATTGGAAATATTCTATCTCAAGCCGTTTTCTTGGAATATCTATGTTTCTCCACTTTTTCCAATCTGAAGAAATCTATTACCTGTAATTATCCGAGCGTGGTGTTGAATTTGAATTAGGCTTTCCCGCATGAGCATTCGCTTCAACGAACACATGAGAACTCTTCGGAATGTCGCATACAACTTTGGGATGAACTGTTGTCAATTTAACCTCGAGATGAGATGACGATTCATTACTACCAGCCCAATCATAATACTTTGGACGATAATCCTTGTATTCTCTTGGCACTTGAGATTGCTGCTGTACGCGACACTCCTTTTTTCTATGATACTCGTCGCTGCTGACACTGGCCTTACGATTATTGGTATGTTTTTCAGGGGGTGCTGATGTTGGCGATGACGCTGAGGAGGAAGGTGCGCCGTCAGGATCTGCACGAGACAAGTGAGAATCCCATCCCGGAGGTAAACTACTTTTAAATCATTAGAAATGTATGAATTAAAGAGAAATTTCAATCAATGATAGAGTTGTTTTTTCCATGTAATTCCACCATTATGAACAACTTATTAAACTTTCTTAAAGTTTAATCATTCTATTCTCATGAAACTCGCGGACTTTTATTAATGTTTAATTGATATTTACCCTGAATTCTCGTCCATACTGTACAGTCGGAGCTGTTGCCTGATATTAGCCTTTTCTTTAGCGCGCTTCCGTTGAAACTCCTCCTCCACTTTTCTCATTGCCTCAAGTTCACTTTTTCTTTGACGCTCCTTAGCTTCTGCCTCACGTGACAACTTTTCCGCCAATCTACGGCGTTCGATTTGTCGTACTGTAGATTGAAACGTGAATCGTTTAGCCTTCGGATTTGATTTTAGTGGAAGCTTCGAATTATTAGAATCATTCTTCTTGTCTTGCAGGTTTTCTGGTTCGTTTGATGGTGAACAGCTTCTTTGTTTCATCTCAGATATATTTTCACATGACTTTGAAAAGTTTGAAGATTTACGATCTTTATGACCCAAATCGGTGAATGAACGTTCGCGATAAATATTAACATTCTCTTTTGACTTTGCTAAAGTTATACGACTGTTCAAACCGTTTCCGAAACCGTTTGAAATACTATTGCGATTGGCATTTTTTCCGTTCAATGGCTTTGAATCCTTTGTTGTTATATTCTTGTTACCTACATCGTCGAGCGAATTCCGATGATTCAAACTCTGAGTTCTGTGATCGGTATCACTTGAGGACGGTAAATACATGACATGACCACCAGCTGCCAAGTATGAAAATGAAGGAGGTTTCATGACAACAGGAAAATCAGTTTTGTCTTCTCCCGTATGGTCAATTTCCAAATCTACAGCTACATAATTCGTTTCCCAGCCCGGAGAATTTTCGCCACTTGTTCGATTAGTAATAGGATTCACCTGATTATGTTGTAAAGATGTTGGAGCACTGGTGGATAATAACCAATTGTCATCAAGCTCACTGCCGCGTCTTTTCTCGAATTCCCCTGAGGCAAGGCCAAATGCACCAGAAACAGATCTTTTGATTTTCTGTAGAGAATTGAAGGATCCATTTTCCTTTGCTTTATCAAGCGTATAAACAGTGTGACGGTTATCATCGCGGGGTAGCGAGAGAGAAAATACGTGGGCTCTGGGTGGAAATTTAACAGTGGGTGGCATTGGAGGTGGTGAATCAACGCCGGCATCACTACTTGACTCTTCTCCAAGATCCTCTTGAGGTGTCCAAGTTGCTCTCGTTGCTTGATTCTTTAATCTGTTGGTACTTATATTTGGAGAATCTTCGTTTGGCCCTCCTGCGTCTCCAGATATTCCGGAATCTCCAGATTTGTCGTGGGAACTCCTCGGACCAAGTGCAATCATTGGAGGAGGTGGTCTGGATAGCCTTTCGATTCGTTCTTCATACATTACCTGTGATAAATGGAGAAAAAATTTATTGAAAAAATGCTTTGGAAATAGAAATATAAGCAGATGTAGAACATGGGTTATTTCATACGCGGGATGATGGGGGTTTGTCATTGGAACGGAATGCAGATAAATAACAAAGTGGTTGCTGAACGGTTTCCACGATCCATTTGATAGTTGATAGTAGTAAAGGTATTCAATGGTAACGCCATATTGCTCCAGACGATATTGGAAGAAAATGAGAGATAGTGCCGTTGTACTGAGGTGAATCGTGGAATTCAAACGGTTTTTGCTTGGCTCACTGCGTGCACGCGGTACTAGTTTCACGTGCGACTACTGTCTCAGAAAAGACCATAAGTATGATTTACGAAGGAGCATAGAAAGAGTAATCTCTATTTCGTGTTTTCACTGGACTCTCAGGTAAGCAAGGCGTATTCATGTACGATTGTAAATCAATACTCACTGGTATTTCTTCGCTTGCTGTACTCATTGCTGGTCCTGGTGTTTCCAAAGCCGACAACAATCGCCATGCTGCAGATGGCGAAAATCGCGGTATCTCGAGTTGTTTCTTCGGCAATGTCGGACGTAATTTAAGGGCAATATCTTCATTTTGTATTTTTATCTGTAATATTAAGTATATTATGTGTGCGGTAATTATCAGTGAAATTTTATCGAGTCTTATTAAGTTAGAACGTAATATTCTGTTAATGATACTTTGGAATGTAGATAATCTAAAATTACCTCAGATTTGTCTCTGAATCCGTAAACATAAATTGGCAGGAGAAATGAGTTTCTTAATAAGAATTGAATTATATGTAAAAGTAATATGCAGGATGTATTCATTACAAAACGTACCTCATCAAGCTCGATCTGGCTCTTGGAATAATCTCTTTCATGAAGTCGCTTTTGTATGCGGTTACTTTTAGTCTCGGGATTTGTGTCTACTCTATCATCTCCGTTATCAAAGTAAAATTTCTTTGCAGGCTGCTTTTCTTTCGATGATAAACTGCGTATAGAAATTCATGTTTTTATTTCATTAACAAAAAAATATCGGGTAAGACGGATACAGGGCGTAAAATGGACAGTCATAGATAATGAAGAAAATTATGCTCTATTGATAGTAAGTTCAGTGAATTGAGCCCTAATGTTGGAAAGGTTGATGTTAGAGACATTCTTATTTTACCATTGCAAAGCCAGGGAAAATTCCTATGGAAACTATGCAGAATTTTTTTGTTGTGTTGATGGTTGTAGGGGAAAGTGGGGTAAAATGGACACTAGAATTGGACGGTTCGAGATAGAGATTTTCTGATGATTCCATTGGAAAGCTGAGGAAATTTTAGTAAAAATACATGTGCCGAAATTAATTTTTTTTATTTCTTTGAAAATTCGAGTTTTTCGTCAGAATTTGAAGGGGTCCCCCTTTCGAGAATTGAAAAAAAATAATTCTGTCAGAAAATCTATTTTTTTTACATGGTTCCTCTAGAAAAAAGTCTCCTGAATTTTCAATGGACACATTAAAAAAATTCAATTGATCAAAGCTTCATTTTAATGTCCATTTTGCCCCACCTTTCTCTATATTACACAATGAAAAAGTAGAAGATAAATGACTTACCCATTGCTGAGATTCCAATTTTTTTCACTTATTTCCACGGATACTTTTGTATTACTTTTTTCTTGAGATTTGACCTGATGTTTCTCCGATTTAAGTGCAACTTCCGACCACCGTTTTTCACATTCCTTGGAATTTTCGTCTTTAACGTCATTTCTTTTTCTTCTATTATCCATTATTTTTTTATCCTTTCCCCTTGGCGGCTCTGGTGTACTCTCTCTACCAGAACCTTGACCTCTGACGTCCATTCTATCTCTGAATTGTCGTTGACCTGGGCTCTCCGACCTCGTTCGAATCAGCTCTTCATTCTTCCTATTCTTACTGCACGGTTCAACAGCTATTGATCTCTCATTTCTCCTCTCAACTTGACAGTGTCCATTAGATAATTTATTACCCGAATTGATACCAATGTCGCCATTGATAGTGACACCTTCTTCATAGGTCGTCGACTTTTCAAGAATTTTTCTTCTGTGAACACCATTCTCACGTTCCTCAACAGGTGGATTATCCATCCTACGCTCCTCGTAAGAACGTATTTCCTGATGACTCCTAATGACTCTGTTCTCACTTCTAACACGTTCTTGGAATTTTTTTTCCTCATAGAATCTTGCCGAGTTCCGAATCTCTTCGCGTCTATTTTCAAATGGCTCCTCGATATTTCTCGTCTTTATCCTCCCCATTTTACTTGTTTTACGATCCGCATTATTTTCTCTGGGTTGCTCGATTATTGACGTCATAGACTTGGAAATTTGTAGATCACTGCGATGTTCGGTATTAGTGACAACAGTCGCCGCACCAACGGGACCTACTCGGCCATTGTAATGGAGTTTATTACGTACTTTCCTTGCTACCTGCATTAATTCTGCTTGAAATTCCGGACTGGATAGACTCCGTTGAAGCGTGTTTTTACCATCAAACTTTTTTGATCTCTTTCTTTCATCCCTAGACCACCGATCCTGCTCGTGAAATTCTCTCCATGGCCTATTCTCTTTGCCGGATGTACGATTATCACTATTACGCAATCTTTTCTCACTATCCACGATACTTTCATTATTATCCTGTTGTGACTGCCAATTACTTGACTGTCTTTTGGTCTCAGCACGGGTTTTAAAAAGTCTCGATCTCCTCGGTGGCGGTTGGACAATGGTATCATCCTCCTGTCTCGTATTTTCACGCTCTTCACCGATAATCTCCCACTTGTAGGAGTCAGGCGATGAGCCATCACCATTAGTTGGCGGTGCTGGTGCTTTGTATTTCTTTTTACCACGATAACGGCTCTCTCGTTCAGGATAAAATCCAGAATGACGGGTCTCAGTGTGACGTCTTGGTTCTGTAGGTGAGTATCGCAAATCTGGTTCACTTCCGAATCTCTTTATTTCTATCATTTCATTGCAACGACAGCTACCATTGCAAGGATGATAGTGCCCACTGCAGCAGTGCTGATTGCCGTGATCGGTTCTTGAACGAGACACACCCACGTTTGATGCTGATGTACTTCTACTACGGTAAACTCCTTGCTGCAGAAATAACGGAGAAGAAGGGAAAAAACAGTTCAATGTGTTTTGGCGTTCATTTTATTTTTTTCAAGTTTTTTTTGGAATAATGTGAATTGGGTTAGTGGGATTCATCATGAATTCACAGCATGCAGAGCATTAATCAGGAATTCATGAATATTTCATGGCGACTCTGACACAGTACATGATTTAAAATGATTAAATATATAAAAAAAGGAGGATAAATGAAAATAACAATTGCAAATGACAAAGGAAATAAAATATCTGTATACTGCAGAAAATTTGTGCAACAATATTGTAAAATAATTCGAAGAGTTTGAGGCTTGTTTTGCTGGGCGATTTAAAAGAGAAAAAACGAAAGGAAGGTTGGGGCGGCGATCAAGTGACGATGGTGATGCATTGATAGTTTACCTTGTTAAGATCGTGCGGCAACGTCAAAGCTGATGGTCTGCGGCCGCTTATGGTTCCACCGTTGTGAATGATACTACCATTATTGGTAGCACGTAACCGCTGATTGGGGGGTTCTGGTAGGACCTTGTGCCCCGGGGGTTGTGAGTGGTGTCTCGTCAATTCACGGGGAAACGACTGTGTCCAACCGCGTCCCATCTCCTGAGAGACACTGGCTAAATTGGTGGGACAGTGTTGATGGGAGCTGCTGTTTCCCATAGTTTTTTTCTTCCTTCTACTAGTACAATTATTCTCGTCTCTCCTGTTCTACCCTCCTTGCTTTATGGACTTGTTCTCGTGTGACCAATCATTTTTCATCATCTGGAATCAAAAAGAGAAAAGGTGGAAATAAAGTATTATGTTTTTCATCCTCTAGGATGTTGAGCCGGAGAATAGTGGAAAATGGGAAAGGATTCAGGCACACGTTGACTCAATTAAAAATTCATTGAGGAAAGTTCGTCTCCAGTGAGGATCAGAGGGAAACAGTCTGGTCGATCCGGATAGGCCGGTTATCTTACAGTTAGACACGGATTAACCTTCTCATCTCAAGTACTCCCCGCAGAGCATATCCGATGCGCCTTCTTCCAAAGTAACCTCTCACAACATTCATTTCTATCGTTCCCACTCTCTTTCACCGATTTACTCTCTTTCTCTCTTACTTGTTCATTGAGGAAGACGAGTGTGGTAAGAGCACCTGCGCGCCCAGCCCCAACCTGTATCTCACTTCTATGTTGTGCTTCGCGTGGTCTCGTAAAGAGAAGATCGACGAGAAGTACCGCTAGCCGATGAGTGCAGAGACCCACGGTTAAACGTTGGAAAAACTAAAATAAAAAGCATTTTAAAGAAAACGAGGGAAGAAAAATATTTGTATCGCAAAAGGGAGAATGTAAAAAATTAACTGGTCGTGCGCTACAACCATTGAGATAGACTCTCAGGTTCAAACGGTCTGAGGGAATTTCACCGACAGTTATACCAAACAACTGTTTGCTGTTTCTATTGCTATTTTTTTCCATCAATTCTCTATTTTCTTATTGAGTAAGAAGACAAATGAGTGTTGAAGTATTTTCAATGTTTTTACACTGCAAGATTTAATTGAGGAGATGAATGAAAAAAAATAATGATCGATATCCTGAGAATATTTTAACGACAAGATACATAGTCAAGGTAACATTGCTAGGATGCAGTGTCACTTGGTTCGGCCTTGCCACGCTTCATAAACCCTGAATGCTATTCGTAATACAACTGAGCTCACTGACCAGTCAATGTTGGAATTTCAGAGGACGTTACTTTGATATCCTTGCAAAGTTCATCGTCATTCACGTGGAACGTACATGATGATATTCTATCGCATCGTTTCCCTCATATTACCTACAATTCAACAAGCATTTCTCAAACACTTTAATAATCCATTATTGTTCATGATAATCTTCCTCATAATTCTCGTAAAACGAACGAAAAAGAGTATTTTGTTATATTTTATGTTGTTCAGATGTTTTTTTTTTCTGCAATTGTTGAGGTTTCATGTGGCAGATGTTTGAGGTCGAAGATTAAGTGAGTAGATACAGCTGAGAAACCCATGTACCACGAAGTACATACACTTTGACTATCTTGGTACTGACCGAGGCTTTTCGCGCGCTTAACGATCTTTCGGATTACAAGATCTTCAGCAACATTGTACTGGTAATGGTGCGTTGCCAACTATAGAGCAAAGGCGGAGAATAGAATGATCTTACTCTTCTTTGAGCATTCATGGGTACCGTAAATACAAACTATATGAGGATACCAATGAGGCCGTTGAGTTTTCCCGATTGCCCACCGTGTTCGTGAATCGCTTTGATTTCTCGGAATTTTGTCTGACTCGTGCTTTACGACTCTACTATGTTTCTTGCCTGATATTTTTTTTCAAACTGGTACTAATGTTTTTTTACTCGTCTTTCATCCAACATTCTCATACAAATGATTAAAGCCAGATAATTATATACATAAAGAATCATTTCCTAACCAAAATTATTTAACTACCCAGCGCTTTGTAGCCAGAATTTTTTTTCAAGACGGAAGAATAATTCATAGAAGCTAAATCAATAAATGGAAAGTTGTGACGCTAAAATTATTTTAATGAGTATAAACTTTCCATCACTTTCAGCTTTACATCATACAGTGATAATTTTGATTTTGTCATTCTCAGAGATCATAGATATAAATTTTGAATTATGTAGAAAAGAAGAAAATTCAACTGCCTTTATTGGCTATTGTAGTTCAGCCTTCATTGCCTTTGAGCGCGTCATGTTCGAGGACGCGAGGCACAAAGTACCGAGTGATGCGTGAAGCTAGGAGTCTTATGATAAAACTTTTCAGAGATCATCTGGCCATTGAAGTCATCGAACTTATATATAGCAAGTTAAAAGTTGGCATTGAAGTTATAAACATTTGCTAACAACTTTCAATCCTAATTTTCATAAGAATCTTGTTTTCTCAAAGTAATTAATTACCTATACTTTCAATTCAAGTTTCAATTCGAATAAATTAGATGTCATCAAAATATATGAAGGATTCAATGCTGCAGACGTAGGTGAATCGATTCATTCCATCGTGGCGCCATCGTCAACATTCATCCCCGCCTACTTTCTTCACACGTCCGGATATTGCGCTGCAGAAAACATACGTCGATGCATTGGCGTGGGTTTATATGTTCATATTCCGATTTACTCTTGTCAAATTATCATGAACATTTCTCTAGAGGGTGGATTTTACTACCGAAGTATTGTGTAAATTTTTTAAGATATTGAGTATACTATCGATCAAAAAATTTCAAAATACAGCTCTGCATAAGAAAGAACGTTGGAAGCAAAATAATACTACAGTTAGTGGTGTTAATTTTCATCGCGGAATTTCTTTAATGCCATCAAGAAAACGTTTTAAAATGTTCTCCTGATATTATGATTAGTTTGAGGCATAAACGAGTAACTTTCAAATAATTTTATATTCTAATTACATAATTTTGAGGAGATAATTTTTTCAGTTGTGTCATCCATGAGATGAGATTCACGACATTACTAAAAATGATTAAGTAATTTTGTATATATAATATTCCAAATTAGCTCAATAAAGACCGCTTCGCCAGTTTAATTCATATGTTTCCCTTTCGTCAAAAAATTTTCCTACCATGGAAGTAGTAATTGCACGGTTATGTCTCAGACACGCGTGTACGCAATATCTTGTAAATGGTAGTTTATGTTGCACAGGCTTTACGGGCTACGAGCATGCAAGATGACGCAATGTGATGATGGGTGATAATAGAACGGGTGTAACGGTATCCTCTCTTTTTAATTATCGCCAAATGGGATGGTAAACAATAGGGATAACATATCAAGTTGGATAATTAAAATTTGAAGTGTCAAATGCATTAATTGAACTCGAATTAACCGGGATTAAATACCGTGAAAGAAAAGAGCAGTGTTCTGAAGGTTTAATTCCTGGGTAGACTATAGATGTAGAAAAGAGGGTGGTAGCACGTCACGATGTGATGTGACTCTAAAGTGAATGAATCCAGGAAGGTAACCCGATGCAGTGTAAAGGCCTCAGTTGCGCGCGCACCTAAAGATTACACACAGACTCTCTTCCTTCTTGCCCGTATCGCGATGACAAATACTCCCGGAAATACCGTTCGAGCGGAACGGACAGTATTTTAATTCCCGTCATCATCAATAGTCTATAGAATATATTGGAATGAAAAGATAAAGAACAATAGAAAATGATAATTTAATAAAAATTTAAATTCAACGGAATAGAAAAATAATTTTTTTCATCCTACAATTTTCCCAATGATTGCTATACTCTGTTGGAGACTGTGATTATGAACTTAATGCGACAAATATACCGCTGTGTTATCACGATGTAAGAAAAACCACTGCACGAATTAGAAAGTGAGGGTTATGAGGATTTTAAAATGGAATGAGTGCTTTGGATGATCGCGTGTAATAGTGAATCTGTCTCAAGGTCTTTTTTGAGAGATCGAGGTCAGAAAATAAGGAATTATGTAACTGCGCGGTTCGATGAACCAAATAAAATCATTGAAATGCTCAAAGAAGATTCTTTAGGGGACGGTGGGGTAAAATGGACACTCGAATTGAACGGTTTGAGATAGAGATTTTCTGAGGATTCCATTGGAAAGCTGAGGAAATTTTAGTAGGAATACATGTGTCAAAATTAATTTTTTTTATTTCTTTGAAAATTCGTGTTTTCGATCAAGACTTGAAGGGGTCCCCCTTCCGAGAATGGAAATTTTTGCAAAATTTGAAAAATCTGAAAAATTCGAAAAATTTTCAAGTAGATATAGAGCGAAAATTGATTTTTAGAAAATGCGCTATAAAAATTGAAAAATGAAAAATTGAGTTTTTACGCTACGACCAATAGAACCTGAGATATTCCCAAAAAAGTGATTTTTTTAGATTTTGGAAATGGGGACCCCTTCAAATCTTGACCAGAAAACTCGAATTTTCTAAAATATGAAAAAAATCAATTTTTACACATGTTTTCCGTTCAGAATTTCCTCAGCTTTCCAATGGAACGATCAAAATAAACCTATCTTTGCAATTAAATTTTCAAAATTATAAAAATCTCGAATCTCCAATTTTTTTTAATGCATCAATTTTATTGAACACATGAAAACATAAAGTCTAGACGGAAAACGACTGCAGATGGTCAGAGAATATCTTCAAGGGCTGCATCTGTATGCAGGTAGAAAGTGCCACGCGCCTCATATCCGAGCGCGTGCTTCACGTCTTTCTCAATGTTCTTATGATGGCCAACGTTTCCGAGCGTATCACCTGTCTGATTGCGCCTTCGTAATTGTCAATCGAAAGAGAAATATTTCAATCGTAAAGAATTTACTTCACATTGAATTGAATCAAATTATTGTGAGCATTTTAAAGAACATTTCAAGTTCATTCCTACGAAAAAAGAAAAAACATCTCTTTTAGACGTTGAATCAGTAGTTTCGGGAGCCATTATTATACAGAATCCATGGGTCGCGCATCCTTTGTTCGTTTCCTTCGGTGGCCAGGTGAAGATCCCAGGTATAAGTACTACACAAGGTCTGGCAAACGTGCCGGAGCAGGTAAACGTGAATCTTTTGCTCGCAACCGAAAACTAAACTCACAAATACGAAGGTGAAAAATTTAGTGTAAGATAGAAAGAGAGAGAGCAATGAGAATTCCCTTGGGAGCCAAGAGGACGTTTTGTTCCCAGCCGAAATTGTTTTTTTCTAATTCTCCTGTTTCATTCGCATTTCTTCTTTTAGTTGGAGCAAATTCGAGTTATTTTAGTCTATTATTTTAGAGAGATCACGATTAATGAAGAATTACGGAAACTGACGATTTTTTTCAATCGAAAATTAAAGTGAGTTGTCTTACTTCTACTCAAGACTCATGAACTTTCTTGAATTTTACCTAAAAAATTTAAAATTTCATAACCATTTTTCCATTAACACAAATTCAATGTTACACTCATCAAAATCACCATTAGATTGCGCATGAAATTCCCTTTTTTTCTAACAGTGTACATAATTACGTGTAATAAAAATCGTCAACTATCAATATCGATAGTTTTCGATTAACTCGGAAATAATTCCCCTAGAATCTATTGTATTCCATAAATTTTCAGTAAAAATTTCCCGTTTTTTCCATTACAATAAATCAAATTCCAAAAATCCATCAGCTTCATTATCCGTAAAACGTAAATTTTCCATTTTTTTTTTCATTCTAATGGAATTGCAATCTCCGTATTGCCGTAGTGTACACAATTTCTCTTCTAATACTCCTCACTCCACTGAAATACTTGCGCGCGCACCATCGCCCCGCCATCTTGAAAATATCGATAATTTCCCAACCAATGAAGAATCTTTAAAAATTTTGAAAACTCCCTCAATTTATTAAAGTCAGATGATAAAAAAAGGCATCACCTTTAATTCATTTATTTTCTTCATTAAGATGATTTAGATGTGAAATAAAAGTATTCAGAAGGAGTCAACGTTTAATGCGCCCAAGGGAGGAATGAAAACGGGAAACCAGAGAAAGAGAAAGAGAGAGAAGGAACATTGAATCGTTCGGTAGCAACGACCCTGGGATGCATCGACTCCTGGGGCTGTTTCGACTACCGAGGGGTTGCCAGAGAGAGGGTGCTCGAAGAGAGAGAAAGAGAGAGAGGGAGAGAAAGCCCGCATACCCTTTTGTACGTCTCCCTCTTTTCTTCAGTCTCAGCATCCCTTTAACTCCCTATTCACTGGCTCCATCCCTCTCTCTCTCTAACTTTCTCTCCGTCTCTCTCATTTCCTTTACTTTTCACTATTGGACATGTATTCTCATCTCTATCTTTGCCGGCCGGTGTTATTGATCCCACAGCATCCACCGCGCAATAACGACGTACACTGCCGCTATGCCGGCCGGCGTCGCTACCAACGCTTTTCTCATGTGTAAAAATTTTATTTAATTTTTTTATGAAAAAAAATTGCAAACGTAAATTAAACGAAAATTTTAATCAAACTTTTTCGGTTGAATTGATCATTTTTAAAAAATTCTATTTATTTAATTGTTCTGATGAAAATGAATAGAAACGGTGGGCGAATTTTAGGAAGTGGACCGTGAATTCACGTGAATATTCAGTACTTTTGAATATTAATCGCCACCAGACGGTGAGTATGAAGTTTCAGTCTCGTTTCTAGCGAATGAAAGATATTAAATGATTTTAATTTCTTTGGAGTTAATGAAGTTGATGGATTTTTTAAATCTTTATGATTTCATTGGAAATAATGGAGATTTTGAACTTAAAAATTCTGCAACACAATCATTTTTTAACAGATAGTCTCAGAGATAATTAAAGAAAAGTTTTTTCAGCCATTTCTATAATACCTCGAAAACTAGTCGATTAAAATAGATTATACCATTTTTTTCTGTTTATTTGATCATTAAGCCATGTGTAAAATTTTATAATCTTTTACTCTAATAAACAATGATAAAGTTTTTTACTACTAGTGTGTGAAAAGTCTGGCGTGAGACGTGTTTTGCTAAAACGTTTTTATGTATCTATTTTTTGTTGTTTAGGTAATTTCGAGTTTTGGAACACCTTTTTTTTGCATGGAAGAATTAATAGAAATAATTTACTGAAGAAAGGTCTGTAGTGTATTTAATTTATTATTTTACGAATAATAATAATAATAAAGCTAGAAAAAACTTTCATTAAAAGAGGAATCAACATTTTTCAAATACATTTATTATCCCCTTTTCCGCGAATATTTACCGATTTTTCCAATGATATCTAAATTTAAAAAATCCAACTTTTTCATTATGAAAAAAAATATTTTCATCCCAGTTTTG
This sequence comes from Aleiodes sp. PSUC_FEM 10030003, assembly GCA_018902275.1. NCBI lineage: Eukaryota > Metazoa > Arthropoda > Insecta > Hymenoptera > Braconidae > Aleiodes > Aleiodes sp. PSUC_FEM 10030003. The sequence continues at coordinate 25,663 of JABSMS010007151.1, forward strand.
CATTTTTCTACTCCCATCAACTATTAATTATTCTCTAAATATTACAGAGGATTTTTGAAATTGTGATGAAATTTTTTTGCGTATACCTCGGAGAATAAAATAAATTTTACGAGGGTGAAGTAAAAAAAATGAAAAAAAAGCTTGACGCTGAGTGCAAGTAAGCCCTGGATTTCTCCCACCACTACCATTCTCACCCTTTGCCCCTCTCATGTAATTTATTCTTGGGGAAAACGTGTTGGGAGTGGTTCGGGGAGTAAAGAGGGCTAAATAAAAGGGGAGAATTGTAGAAAATACAATTTCTCGCACGCATCTTATTTTACGCTAGAGAGAATCGACATCGATGTGCTCGATCGATGAGAAAAATCCCGCGAATCATTGATGGCAGTATGCGTACACCTACGCTTGGAGTTATACATGTATAGAACTAATGAGAATTTTTAATGGAATTGCTATTTATTGGATAAGATAAGTTTGCAATAAAAATGAAAATTCTACAAAAAAAAAAATTCCCGGTAATTCATTGGTGCAATTATTTATTCTAGTCATTTATTAGACCATCCACCGAAAGTATTGATTCAAATACAATGTTTTTTTAAGGATTTTTTCTAGGAAATTCTATTGAAGCCATATTTCCCGCATGATAATTTCTTTCTCCAGAAAATTATAAAAGACGAAATTCTTTCCGGGAATTTTCTCCCGGGAAAAAAGGTTTTAGGACACCAATACGGAATATAGAGATCTCGCTAGTGTCGTACTGAATTTCCCAGCATTATACAAACGTCAGCGTTTTCTTACGATTTTTAGTTACCATTACCATACCCCGTTGCACAGTTTGCAATAATTTTTTGAATTTAAATGGCGATTTTCAGTTCATTGAAATCATTTCTTTCCAGCTGACAATTATATACGCCTATGTGTACATTACGCCTGAGATTGAAGAGGCGCTTTGAAAGATTTTTTTGCTCTCATTTTCTCCCTCTTTCCATTATATACTAGTGTGAATTTATGTGTATATAACAGGCGAATAGAGGGGGAAATAGAAATGAGAAAAGGGGAGTGAAAAAAAAGAATGGCTCTTATAATTGGCGTGGCTCGACAGAAATTTTCACGTTATCCGAGAAATCCGAAAGAAGTGATTAATCATGTAAAAGGAAAGATTAGGAGAAAACGTTGACGTTGACAATACTTACGTTTCACGAATCACTGTTATCTTTTGTGGAGATATTGATTTTTTAGGGGACGGAGCGTGAAATAGACGATAGAAATTGATGAAATTTGAGTCAGAATATTCCGTTTCAATTGGTGAAAATTTAATTGGGAATAAGAATTTTTTTTACATCTTTCATCAGTTCAATTAATTTTATCAGAAGTTTTTGTCAAATATCTCAAATATTAAGGGAGATAGAAAAATTCTTGTAGAAACCATTCTTGTAGCTTTGATTTTCCTCTACAAAAAAGATTTCCACGAAAATTTCTCAATCTCCATTATTTTTCGAGTTATTTAAAGAAAACTGGAACAAAATCTTGAAATGCGAAATTAACATCGTTCGCTTTTGAGAGATTTTCATCAATTAATCACAGAAATTAGTGATTAAAATGTTGAAATATTAATTCACGTTGAGTCTACAATATGATGTAAAATTTCAAGTCAAAATTCGAAACACTTTAATACCACTCGAGTTGCGAAATTAAGCGAACGACTCTTGTGATATTTTATTTCGATTCTCTTGCATTTTTCATTGCACAAATTCGATGGTTACTAAATTAGCATGAAAGAGAATCCATATAAAGACTGAACCCCTCGTTTTATAAAAGACCTCCCTTCATATTCGAAGCGAGTCTCGAGTGCCAGTTAGGCTTCAATGCTTTTGCCTCCTCATCAACGATTTTGTATGTATAAAGTATTGCGCTCAGCTCACCTAAATTCTTTTAATAAATAAATAATCCTTTAGGCTGATTCATTAGGGTTAAAATGTTTTCTTCACTCAACGAAAATTTATGGAATTTCAATAAAAATTCTGTAGTTGAGTAGTGAATATTTCCTGGAATTACCCGCACATAGCAAATTCTAACGAAGATTCTTGGAAATTCCGATACTGATTCAATATTTGAAAAATTCACTCTGCATAAAATCGGTTAATCAATTACTGTGTGATACAGCGAGGAAACTCATTGATTTCTGTACAAGGGCAAACACGCGCGCCCGCGTGAATGCTCTCTACATGTGACGCAACGCAAACCCTCAATTTTCACTAGAAAATCGTGAATATCATAGAAAAGATGAAAACAATGGAACGATAAAGAGTTTTAGAGAAAGCACGAGGCAAGCTTTTTTGTAGAGAATTTCGCATTTGATTTTAATTCTCATCTTCTTTAACTTCTTCACCACAGAAGTAGCGAATGTCGATGAGCCTTCATGAGATAACTATTGAACCAAAATTGAAGAAAAACTCTCCAAACAATCATAAGACGAGTAAAGCGCCAACAATTGTTCATCAGCGCTGATTAATCCTCATCATAAAACACATAACCCGAGAGTTTTCAAAGAATTGAAGAATCTTGCAGTTTTAATCATATTAAAACACTTAACAAATTAATTCGGGAGTCTGAAAACTTTGGCTCTACATCGGAAATGCAATTACATGTCTGGCTGGTCCCGGTAAATCCTGATAAACCTTGGGGGTGAAAGCCCTCCAAATAAAAACAAAAAATATCCATTTCATAGAGAAAGTCAATATTATTAATTAGTAATAGCTGAGAGGAAGAATGTTGGTCCTGGTCAAACGGGCTTGATTTATACATAGCAAAATCGTTAAAACGTCCCGGGCGAAATTGAGCACGGGGCACTCATCGCTGCTGCATACGTACCTGAAATGGCTGAAGTCCTGGGACGTTGCGGGTGCACCGTACCAGGGATGTATCTACCCCACCCTCGCCCCTCTTCTTTTGTTCGTTTATTCGTTGCAACTGGGATTGTGTGGTGAGTTTCTCCCTCAACCGCTGCAGGTCAGTGCCCTCTGGTAACATTGAACCACCCTCAGTTGCAGTCACGGGCGAATAAAACGCGCCTGCGCTTAAAATATTTCCGAAACCCCTCCAGGATTCCGCATATCCCTCTTATCCTTCCTCACTTCTCTGTACCCCGTTTTCCTCATGTTTTATTCTACTTTTTATTCTTTTTTTAATCTCTACTACGTACATTCCCCTCTGTCCCACCATTTTTCTGTGCATATATACTCTTTGCAGGATGAAGCTCTCCGCGTTATCATATTTATATATCTTGCCTATACTCTGCCAACACCCCATCTTCACTACAATAATATATTTTTTTCTTTCATATCTTGATCGCAGAAAAAGAGGAAAAACGTAGGGAGTCCCCGGATATGCTTGGAATTGATCCAGAAAATGATGGAAAAATACAGAGATATAAAAATGGTTGAAAGTAGAGAATCAGAGAGTTTGAAAATATTTACAAAGTCTTGAGGCATTAATATTAATATTCTATTATTGATCTTTCATGTGAGATAACATGAAAATGGTTTTCGTGTTTGCTTACTACGGTACCAGGGGATATTAATATAAATTAAAATCCCTCGTGACAGAATTTCTGATGTTTAAACAGAAAAACCCCCTCGAACCCTCTAACTGTATAGTCACGTAATACAGAAGGGGAGAGAGGGACATAAGCCACTTTTTCGGTGATTCATGTAAACGTTAACATCGATCGTTTTATTAGTATGGAATAATTCGAAAGAACGAATGATTTTATGCGAGAGAATTGGAAACTGCGGTGAGAGCTTTTCCGTCGATTGTTCCAGAAACGTCACTCGGTATCTATACAGAGTACGAGTACATGAGTAACTAAGGGCTGGAAAGTAAGTGGGAGGGTGTGCGAGGGGCAATGGCCTCATTTTCTACCTCTCGACTGCTCAGTAATAAAACTAGGCTTGACTTCTTTTTCCCTCATTTTTACCCCATTTTTTTTCTTCCCCACAACCTATAGGAATATTTGCTGCCTTTATGTTGTTATTAATTGCATAGAGATATAGTGTTAGCAGTGTATCACCCGTTCTCCATTACTCCGAATGAATTAGCGTTTAACAATATGGCGCAGCACATCAATAATATTCCTTCGATTCTGTCGCTCTGGGGATGAATTTTCGAGAATGCTCTATTACAATCTACGCGGTTTTGTCCAACGGCGACAAGCTGCCGCGTAGATATATTGTGATCGCTTAATACGCAACAATCGTCCCCTAGTGTAACCCTTTTCTTTTTCTCATTGCGTCACTCTCGATCAGCTGATTGATGTAGAGGGGAATAAAAGAAAATAAATAAGCTGCGTCAATTTTCCTCTGAAATTCATAAAACACTCCGTGCTCACGTCCTTAAATTCCTGATTTTCCACTGAATGCGATAATGAAATGGAAAAATGGGGTGGCTCATGATGTTTGTATGAGAGATTTGAATTTTCAAATAAGTCCAACTGACGAACTACCAACACATACACAGGGTTGACATAAACGTCCAATGAGAGAGATCGATTCTGAGTCTGGGTCAGTTGAGGGCGTTCAACCCTCGTACATTGCAGCCCGGGAGACGCAGCTACACAAACCCAGGGAGTTGTGTAGCTTGAAGGGGGAGAAAATATTCGGCTACTGGGGGAAAAGCTCTTCCACCATGGGACACTCCCTCTTCTTTGCAGTAAGTATAGACACAACCATGAGAATAGTTTCCTTCTGAATCTGCTTTTTTGGTGAGATTAGGGTGTGAAAAGCTCACTGGGAAGAAATATTTTCGTGTTAACGTGCAGAACCCGATAACCTTTTTAATCCCTTTCTGGGTGCATCAAATGATCCTTGAGATTAGGTAAATTGCTCGTTGAGACGTATCCCAAAATCGAATGAAAAATCAACCATTCTAAGCAGATGAGGAATTAAAAAGAAATCAGCGAAAGGTATTGTCTCTTCCGCTTTAACCTGGAAGGTCCTGGAGGACGCGAGAGGTGAACGATCGACAGGGCGGGACGTGACCTTTTGCACGAAGGATAATGCCAGGAGGTGGGTAAATGTGGGGAGAATTCAGAGGGTAGTTGCCGCGTACGTGCATTAACCCCTCTCGTCGAAACACTGCTGCCACTTCCTGTCGGTGGTTGCGTCGTTACGTGCAACCCTCCAGAAAACTGATGTTTCTTCCCCCACTGAAGTAAGCCCTCCCCTATTACCATCCAATCCATTTTTCACCTTGATGTCACTGCTTTGCTACCCTCGAAGTTTCTCGCATTTTGTGCAACAATAATACGTTAAGATCCTATTCCACAATCTCTTGCTGTACTATTCCACGATTATTCAACGGAGGAATTGCAATGGTTTTACCTTATGACCTATGCAGTTCAATGAAATTGAATAGTTTATCAGGAATTATTCTCAGTACTGTAGAATAACGTTACATAGTGACGTTGGAAGGTAATCGATAAATGTATCGGTGTCGATTGGCTGTAGAGTCAGGAAGTTAATTTAATTCATGTACTCAACGTTTTACCTCTGTTGTCAGACAATCTACCAATAGAGATAATCGATATTCATGTTATTAGATGATATTTTCAGTAGCTCTACTGTTTCTATGCTCTCTTTACGGAAAATTATTCCATTATCTTATTCAAGTGAGGCTTGGGAATAGATTATTGCCTCGAGTTGAGACGATTCTTCTGATTATTTGATAAAATTATAGAATACATATTGGGTGATTGATTTTATTTAATCGTTTTTGTTCAATATCACGAAATTAAAAGGCTATACGAAGATTTTCGTGAAGTTCGTTCTTTGGAGATTATGATACCTGCGGAAAAGATCTGGTGAATAAGTTTCTCATTTGGAATTGCGAATTATCAAGAACTTTGGAAATAAAAGGTGAAAGATTTGCTGGGGTGGTAAAGCAGATAGTTACTATCGAACGGTAAAGTGGAAACTTCACGAGCCATTTGATGGTATCCTTATCCCGGACGTATATAATTGAGGGAACCCAATCTCTACCCGAGCACGGAAATATAGTATATGCAATTTCTGGACCGTCAGTGGTAAGAATAATTCATAAAATAATCTTTTCAGTTGGAAAGAAATTTAATTCAATAACTGTGATAAGAGCAGAGAAGTCGAAATGTTTCGTGCGTAGCAAAATTTGTTAAGGGTGATTTTCTGTCGACAATTGATGTATTACTTTTTCAAATAAAGTTTCGAATGAATAAATTTAAAAAAATGGAAACTATAGGGAACTAGAAAATATACAAATACAAAATACAATTATTCAATCAAAAACTATATGCAGACTCGCTTCCAAATTTCGAAGAGGAATTCAATATATTTAAATTTTTGTCCACAAGTTTTCTTAAATTTTCGTATATATTTTATTTATCTCCCCAAACTCCTGAAAACGATATGAAAATTTCGTGGGCATGCCCTCTGCCTAACGATCAAAAATCCCAAGTGTCCGTTGACTGTCGGTCGGTAAAATTATAACTAGTCTGCCCTCTCGTGTGTGAAATCATCGTGTCGATAACGTAATATGCATTACTCCTCTCCAATGAACTCGGTCGATGAAACAGTTTGCTGGAAATCTCGCAAAAAAAATCTTTTCATCCCTCCAATACAATTGTGACTCCCAATTAATTAAATCTACGATCGATCCTGTGAAATCAAATGAAAAAAAAAATTACAGAAGCATGAAATATTTTCATCACAAATCAATACTTACATCTCTGCTCAAATCAGATATTTCACTCAATCAGAAGAAAAACACAACATATTACTAGTAATTCGTTTTTATTATGATTTTACGAGATTCATCACTCTCTTGCATCATTAAAATTCCTTGAGAAATTAACTCTTAATTATTTTTTTCTTGGTTTTTCATTTTCTCATTTCTTTTTTTTTACAAAATACAAATGATATCCTCAATGGCAAAATACAACTACACTAAAAATTTTTTTATTTAAAGATCGCAGTGTCATTCTCCCTATCTAAAAAAACGCTATCTCTCTTCTTTTATTATGTTTTTTTGAAAATAAAGAAAATTTAATAATAATAACGAAGACCCTGATAAGATTGCAATTTGCATTATTGAAAAACGAAAATTCAAATTGTGTCTCATTTTTATAAATCCTTTTTTTCTCTTTCAATTTTTGAAACTATTAGGAACAGCCTGTGAGATGTGCTCGAGAAGTGATTAAGAATTGTTAAACTTCATTTTTCTCATTTCAAAATTACCTTTTCCTTTTTGAATCTCATATCATCAGTACCATTTTCATTCATAGATAATGCGAGCTCTGTGATACGTTTCTTCCTCATTTTTTTAAGGATTAAATTGGGCAGTTTCGCAAATTAATTTGCATCTTGAATAGTCACTTTATTTAATTAATTTTTTTTCATCTCTGTCGCTTGGTTTCTGTAAAAGAATATTCGCATTTATACAAATTGATTCTGTTTTTTTTAGCTGAATAATTAACTATTGAGTCTTCATGAGGTATCGTTGTTTCTATTGGTCTATTCTTATCGGAGCTGTGGTCATTGCCGATTAACGCTCAATAACGATGGAATAATTTTTGCCTCCTTTTTTTTAATTTTTCAAAGCCTGCTAATGACCACAGCAATGTTAATTGTGTTTCTGTGTTTCATTATCCTGTAACAAAATATAAATATTCGGTATGTAATCTGTATCACATGCTTGACATCATCGTAAATTTAATAATACCCTATGAAGAGGCCTCGAGTTAACACGATGTTCATGAGTCTATTGAATATAGATAAATCAATTTTTTAGTTTATTTAATGCCAATAAATTTAATAAAATCATTCATTAAAACCGCCTTCTCGTCAGTTGTTATTTTTTTTTATCGGTTTTTTTTCTTTTTAATTTCACTTTTCTTGTTGTCAAGTTGTATTTCATTATTTATACTATACTCCCTGTGGCTAGGCTTAAGATTACAGTGACAGTCACAAAAATATTTCTTAAATCCGTTAAATTGTTTATTCATTTTTTTTGTCGCTTAAATTGCCTGTCGCTGTTCTCACAATTCAATTTTCCAATTAAAATTTTCTTACGCCCTTTTCATAGTTAAGTCATACTCGAACACACTGGCCATATATTTTATCATTACGTAATTCGCGGTCTTGAATGAGTAAAGAGAGTTCCTGTTATTTTTCATCGACTCATTTTTTTCTTTTGTCAATTTTTTTTCGTCCTTTCAAACGTTTCGTGTTAATTTCATTTTGAATTATTTTCAATTAATTTTATT
>JABSMS010007162.1:0-14799 GCA_018902275.1 Aleiodes sp. PSUC_FEM 10030003
ATTTTTTGAAATTTCTAAGATAATTCTGTCTTTATTAGAATTAAAATTGGGGCATTTAAATTCAATTTGCACCTATCGGAAATGAATGCGGAATGTCTTTAAACGCTATTCATACGGCATTTTCGAAACCGCAAGGAATATTGGAAATTTTTAATCTAAATGACTCAGAAATTTTTCAGTAATGAAGTGGATAAACTTGAATTACTTTAATCACAAACCAAGAAAAAATACGGGGCTGGTGAAATTTTAGTGATTAATTCTACTTCTATCTCCGTGCTTTCCCTGAAGAAGAAGTAATTAAATAAATTCCACTTTCGATAGAGAAATATCGATAACCGCGAAGTGAAATTAAATTGATCTACTTCGTTTCATCACTTCACTAATACGTACAACATGGTAATTATGTACTATGGCTTCCAAGATAATATAAAATATTGACAACGCTGAATAAAGTTGTACATCTTTCAATATTTTTTTAAAAATGAATTGTAAATCCAAAATTTACAAAATATAAATTAAATTTAAAATAATCATTTTCATTGCTAAATTGTTTAATTTAATTATTTTTTTCCAACGGAGTCTAAGTACATAATTACAGAAATTTAAAAACTGAGTGGCTCGTAAAAATATTTTACTAATGAAGTGGATACGTTTTGGATTACTGTAATTACATATCAAAAAATATTACGGGGCTGGTGAAATTTTCAGTCATTACAGAAATTTCACTTTCGATAGTATCGATAACCGCGAAGTGAAATAAAATTGATCTACTTCGTTTCACCACTTCACTAATGATCCTTAATGAAAGAAAAGGTAAAAAGAAAGTAAAATTAATTAAAATAGCGATCCAAAAAATTCGAGAAACTCACCTGTGACTATTCGAGGCCTCGTATCCCTCGATTGCATACCCGAACCCCCCATTTCCGCAGACCACAACGAGACAAGCGACCGTAAAAATAATTCCAAAGGTCTTCATGTTGTTCCGTCTCGCATTTGATTGAGAATAATTCGACAATTAAATGAATTAAAGTTGAATCCTTTTCCAAACTCGAAGTGATTACGGCGATGGTCTTGCGATAACTGGCGATTCTCCGATAGCAACTAAGTAATAAAACTGCATGAACCTTCCCCCATTGCATAATGAAGAAATTCGGATGAGTCTGTATTTCGTAATAAAAAAATCGGAAGGGGAACTAACCAGTACGGAACTCTGTAATTATTAATAATTTCACAAAATATTATGGTCCTCGATTCGTTTCTAAGAACCGCCATGTTTGTTTTCGAACTTCTCGAAAATGATGGATTTGTTGATGATGAAAGGATAGGAACTGCTACAATCATTAATGAAGCAACAAAAATTCATGAATTCATAGAAATTACATATTTATATTTCCTCAATCAAAAAAAAATACAAAAAATACAAAATTGATGACACGAAACGTTCCTAATATTAAACAGTTTCAATTGATTAAGAATACATGAGCAATGCCCCTCAAAGGTAAATGTGCATTTCAGCGTCTATTTTGAACTTGAACATTAAAATTTCAATTGAAGTTGCATATTAATATAAATGATCGAACTTAGAGATGAATTGTCCCTTTTGAAAATTGGTGACACTGGTGAAGCCGAACAAGCTCCATTGTAATAGGTGTGAGGGTTCCAGGAATAGAGATACCGAAAAAACTTAATTTTATTATTTTGCATAGACGGCGAAGTACATATTTACCAAGCTACAAAATTGATGATACGAAACGTTTCTAATATTGAACAGTTTCAATTGATTAAAAATACATGAGCAATGCCGCTCAAGAAATTGAAGAACGTTCTGACGTTTTTAATAGTATCCCGAAAAAAATCATGGGTTAATAACCCATCAGGATTATTTTTAACTGCCATTTCAAATTGGGTCTTTTCATCTACATCATCAGCTTCATTCTTCGACTCTTCAAATTGATTGAGTAATTTTTCTATTGATCCAGTAACATTCTGCGCTTTGCCAAGACCGTTAGTCACCACATCGCTGATTTTAGGAATCGCTTCTTCAACGAGCGAAGTCAACGGATCTTCGTGAATGTCGATCGAATCATCGTTCTTTCCCCCAATTCCATTGACTTCGTTGCTCCAAACATCATTCTGATCATCGCTTCTCCTGATTTCATTGCCCAAGTCCCTTCGCTCCCTCCGTTCTTTCTGATTCTTCACAGGAATCAACATCATCAACTCGTATTTGTCGAAATCGAGATGATCCATCATTCTCGATGATTCGTCTCCTCCAAACGCCTTTTTCGCGGCGAGTCTCGCATATTTCGGAGTCTTATACTTGTTTTCTTCCGCATATTTCTTCTTTTTGAGATTCTCCTTGGTTTCTCCAAGCGGAAGACCCAAATAGTGATCATCCTCCCTCACAATTTCAAAGGCATCTCCAATTTCCGGTGACGCCTCATTCGAATCTTCCTTCATGCACATAAACTTCGCTTTCCTCGTTATTTTTTCAACAATTTCGTCAGTCAATTCGGATTGTCTTTCCATCCGCTTATTCTTGTCTTCCGGTCTTTTCTCATTTACACTCGATGCTTTAAAATCATAATTATCAACAATTGCATCATCGACATTGTCGGACGGTTTATCATCATTATTTCCAAGATTTTTGTTATTTGCAATTAATTCCTCGGTGTTGGACATTATCGAAGGGCCGCGATTGTAATTAAATTCTCTCAACGAACCAGTTTTCTTCTCTCTAGCTTCGTGAAGTGGTCGTACTACTTCAATGTATTCAGGAATGTAGTTACTTTCAGCTTCGCCTTCGGCGTTATTAACTCTGATCATAGCTGTATAATTTATTGGCCTGTTAAGCATTACATAATCCCACTTGTCTTTATCAACGATAGTTCCAACTTCCTCGTCCTTAAACATCTGTACTTCACGTCTCTTCACTGTTTTATTTTTTTCATTCAGTTTACCGAAGTTATCTAGGACTATTGATTTCTGAAGTTTATCTCGCTTAGTTTTTAACTTTTCCCGCAACTTCTCCAATTGTTCGTGTCTCTTTTTCTGAAGTTTTGCCGTTTCCGCGAGAGCTTTGGTTGAAGAATCCGTTATTTTACGCGATAGTTTACTGTCATTCTCCTTCTTAACAGCCAAAAGAGCTTCGGATTTTGCAATCAAACGTGCCTCACGAACTTTTGCAGAATCTTGAGTCTTTAAGGATGCTTTACTCTTTGGAGTAGTTCTCTTAATTGCTCTCGTAGTTGTCTTCGTCGGTCTAGTCTTCCTCGGCGATTCAGTTGTGCTCGTTCTACTTTCCAATAATTCTGTCGTGCTTCCCTCCAATTTTTGATTCTCATTGAAAACGGTCGTATTTGCCTCGGTGAGTTTAACGGGAGAAGTTGTTTCGTCCTTGACTTCAATTTTTCCGACTTTCTCAATAGCGGCAGTCGAGATTTTCTCAACTTTTGCAGCCGCAAGCGTCTCAGTGACTGTTTGAACTTGGTTATCATCGATATTTTTGGTTGGAACATCTTCAGGAATGTTCGGAGAATCGGTAAGTGATTTCGGAGACTTCCCCGGGGTTTGCGGAGCTTTATTGATATTCTTGGAACGAAAAAACTTGTTTCTACCGGTAGTTGGAGTGGGTAGTGGAGTCGTTGTTGGCGGCGGCGCTGTAGTCAATTGGGCAACTATGTCTGTGTCCTGCCGCAAAACTTTCTGTTGATTATCCGCTGGCTGCTCATAATAATCGCTCGCATCTTCATAATAATATTCATACTCCGCTTCAGGAGCAGTGTCTCTTCGTGTTCGTTTTCGCTCAGTTCTGTCTCTCCTCGCTGATTTTTTCGCCTCCGCACGCTCCTTCCGCTCGATGATTCTTTGGTGAAGCTTGCAATCGTTTACACCTCTGATGACTCTGCACTGACAATCCTTGAGATTGTTATCGTCCTGGAAGATCATTTCTTTGTTCAAGATTGCGTCCAAGTCCTCGGCGTCTCTCCTCGGTCGAGATCCTCTTGATGGATTCTCTTGCGCAAATCTGGGATTTGCGTCAAGTTTAGCTGATGAGGCGACCGGACGACGGAAGCTCAGTGAAGACAGCGGATCTTGTTTATGTGAATTCGTAAATCTAGATGACTCAAGATCTGGGGCATCCGAAAAACGGAGGTCTTCCTCCTCTGATTGATGAACCCCAGGATTCTCGTAGTATCCCATCAACTGCCTAACCACTGTCTCCTTAGTCTGACGATCCTCATGCTCGTTCATTGGTTTCGCCTTCAGAATTCTTTCGGTCTCAGTCTCAAGGACGTCGGGATGCGCTTCAGGTGCATCAGCAAGGGACTCGGCTTCCCACAGCTCCCCATAGTTCTCCAAATGCTTGTCGATTCTTCCTGAATTCAGGTGAACATTCTCCAGAAATTCTTTCGGTATGTCACCAATATCTGCGTCAACATCCTCAACCCAAGTATCTTCAAAGTCTGGGTGACTAATGAATTCTGTGTTCTTGGATTTCTTCCTTCTACCCTGACCCGGCATATCATCATCATCACGCACATAATCATAATCATTCATTTTTTCTTCAGATGACGTACCAGTCATCACGTAAACATCGCCCTCGGGAAATCCTTTTATTGGTTCGCGTCTAGCGAAACCATAAAAAGTATTTTCATTACTATCACTCGGATTCTTCGGATCGAATATAATTGAAGCTTCTTTTTTATCGTCTTTCTTTCTGAGTTTCCCGAATCTCTTTTCTTTCATATCTTCATTTCTGTTTCTTCGTCGAGCAAAGAATGTATCTTTTCTCAAGCCAAGTGGATCGACGCCAAACTTTTTGTCAACATCTCTTTTATTTCTCGAGGAAACTTTATCGGAAACTTCACTAATAACTTTAGCATCATTCAATTTTTGTCGACGTTTCTTCTCCTCAGCCAACATTTCGTAAATAGATCGCAATTGTTGTTCAATTTTTTCGGGTATGCTTGTTCGCTTTATCTTTCTTGTCTTCAGTAAATCATCCAGAAATTGTTCGTCTCCGTTGGTTCCATTAAAATCGGCAATGTCGTTCTCGGAAAGCGAATCCGTTGAATTATCAATACTCTTTATTGCGTTCTCCATCTTTGTTATCAAGGTCATAGCCTCCTCGATTTTCTCACTGTCCAATTGATCGTCATCCGATTGTCCTTGTCTATCATTAGCTCTCATCGAATTCTGCTTTCGTTCGTAATCGTTCAAGCGTCTCTTGTAAAACTCCAACTTTTCACGTATCTCGTTCACTGATTCATCGCCGGTCCTCGACTCCCAACTTCTATCATCAAAACCAATGTGAGCCGATGATTTGCCACGCAGTGTTTGAATACGTCGCTCTTCGAGAGTCCCACGCCACTTTAATAGTTTTTCCAAACGCTCGAAATCCCTTCTTGCATCAAATTTTTTGTTACGCATTATCTCATCATCTTCGGTGCTCCCACGATTCTTACGTCGACGCTTCTTCAAGGACTTTGATAGAGTACGAGGCTCTTCGGAATTCTCGATATCTTGGAGCTCGGAGTCTTCATCGTCTGTGGCTTCCTCGGTGTCAACTTCTTCTAGACGTTTTGTTAATTTTCTTAGGAACATTTTGTCGATGCTGTCGTTATCGGGACCTTCACATGTTTTGATCTGGAATCGAAAATTTTTGGGGGATTAGGTAACATGATCACTTTTTTATTCTCGGAGATTTTATCAGTTATTTTTTTATTTTCTTAATATGCAGTCGGAAGATGTGTTGATAACAGGCTTTGGTTATGTTCGGAATTTTTCATTTACGTGAGAACTGTAGAGCTCAATTAAAATTTTAGGTGTGTCTTAAGGGAAGTCAGGGAAAATTCAGAGGGAACGGTTGTCATTTTCATAATATTCATAATAGTCGATTTTCATAATATTTTTTTTCATATTATAATATACTTTTTTACTTTTTTATCAACACAGCTCTGTGAAACACCATTTTCATTTTTTTTATAATGTATCCGAAATATAATAACTTTCTGTGAGCGAACTGCATGGCATTGATTAACGCTGGGGTTGTTCAATACTATAACGGTGAGGATAATAGTGTGATTGGGAGGAAAACTCAAATTCACAAAGAAATTAATTACATTTTAATGAAATATGTTGAAATTTAAATCGTTTAAAAGTGATGGTAGAATAAATTTGAAACTAAATAATGATTTTTCGAAGCCATTTCCATCAGACGCCTCATTCAAAGCCCCGGTAACTAATTTGGGATCGAGGAAAAAAAAGCTGTGGAAAAAATCTACGGAAAAAAAAGACTGGGAAAAAAGCCTCAAAAAGATGAAGAGATTGTTCTTTGTCAGAACAATTTACTATAAAAAAAATCTTTTTTCCATTGCTTTTCTCCAGTCTTCTTTAATCCGAGGATTTTTTTTCCACGGCTTTTTTTTCATTCAACCCCAAACTTTACCGCAAGAGTATAAAGTGCCTTATTCAGGATCTACACAGTCCTAAAAAATTCCCTCATTCCATCATATTCCAAGTGACAAAAAAATCTACCTTAGCATCTGGAATAACCCAGAAACCAATGCCGCCAGAGGGTAATTTCATCGAGAGTCCTTTTCCACTACTGGCGACTGCTGGATTCATTTCCGGTACATCCTTTCCATCTACCAATTTCAATGGCTCGTTGTTCAGAAGTACAGTCCTAAAACAACCTCTCAGTGAGTTTCGTCGGTTCGAAGCAAAGGCAAAGGGAAAAAGTGGGAAAAAAAAGGTAAAAAAAACTTGAGGTAATAAAAAAAAGGAGGCAAACAACAAAGGATGTACTCACTCGGAAAACATTCGATTTTCTGCATCGAAGCCTGGCAATAGAATAT
The DNA here is from genome assembly GCA_018902275.1 of Aleiodes sp. PSUC_FEM 10030003. Classification (NCBI taxonomy): domain Eukaryota; kingdom Metazoa; phylum Arthropoda; class Insecta; order Hymenoptera; family Braconidae; genus Aleiodes; species Aleiodes sp. PSUC_FEM 10030003. The sequence continues at coordinate 6,861 of JABSMS010007162.1, forward strand.
ACTTGTGTAGTGTTTTTATCTTGAGGCCTTTCAGGCTCACAACAAGTTTAGCTGGCGTCAGATTAATGCCGAAAACAGTGAGTGAACCCTTCTCGTAAATTGAAGAGGGCTTTGTACACTGGCAGTAAAAGTGTATGTGTGTACGATTACCAGTCGCTATTTTCGTATCGAGTACTTCGCGGCCAATCAGTGTTTTGTGGAGTACTGACACCCAGTAGTCCTGTTGGTTTTGAAATTTGATTTATTTTTTTATTTTTATCTACTTCATTAATTGAGTTAAATTTATTATTTAATTTGATTGAACTAACTTGAGAGCTCGCGCATATGGGATTGACGATTTTCGTCGCATGATGAGCGCGACCCGTACGAAAAAAAATATATTTCAAAATATATGCATCAAATATAGCGAATATAGGTCGTATATATGCGCTTATAACTATTATATTATTTAGTATTCAAAAAGAATGTTTTTGGCCACTTTCATATATGCAGAAAAGTATTCACGGTATATGAAATTTTATATGTCACGGGAAAACTTTTTATGGCATATATTTCTGCTCATATGTGCAGTATATAGAACTGACATGCAATATTTCTATCAAATATATTTCTTACTTTGATGAAATATGCCAAAATTGAATAATAAAAATAGAAACATGAATTGTGAATGATAAGTAATTTATTGATGAAGTTGAGTGGGGTGCGACGTTGCCAATAGTTACGCGATTTCTGTATATATATAGAATAATTCGATTATCAAAATTATGGGAAGAGTATTTGAAAAGTTTCAATTTACTATTTTTAGTCTATTATTTGACATTTACATTTTGGTACAAAGTGCGGCGCCATGCTCATAGCGCGAGTTCTCAAGGGTTAATTTATCGCAAAGTTTGCGGTTAGAAAAGTTCGTAAAATAAAAATGTAATCGGCAAACTCACTGGCGTTGGCGCAAAGAGATGCGAGTCTTGCGGTTGCCTCATTAAAACTTGTGCACCAAGTTTCGCGGAATTTCCCAAACGCCGCGTCCAGACTAGGGCCCCCAGGAACTGGTTCTTGCATTGTTCTGATTTTGATTCGGCTGGAATGATGATTAAGTGATTTATTGAAGAACATTTTGAGGGGCTCTTCTTGTGGAGAATTTTATCAGCCACGAAAAAGGTCGCCAGGTGAATTTTCGTAAGTCTCATGTTTTTCGGGATATTAATCAAATCCATACAGAGGAACACGGGGTAATATGGACACTAGGGGTAAAATGGACACCTATGAAACCCTGGGATGGAATTTTTGTTTCGAAAGGGTGAGGAATTGAATTTTTATAATTCTCAAAGAAATTGAATGTTTTTTTATCAAAAATCGTAAATTTTTGATCACTGAACTTTTTCAAGAAAAATTGGAGGAATTGAGAGTTTTACAACCCATTGTTTAACAATATTTATGAATATTTTCAAGCGCCCCACCGAGAAAAATTATAAACCACAGTGAATTACCAAGCCAAAGCGGTTTTTTCGCCATATGTCTCCCAATTATTCGGTACAGAGCATCCTTCTCCATTGCCAAGTTGTCGTGATGCATCGAAACACCCACGGGGTCGACTGTGATGCTCGCAAAGTCTCTGAAAAATCCCAAACACAATTGAACTAGGGGAAGGTGGGGTAAAATGGACAATCGAATTGAAGGTTTCGAGATAGAGATTTTCTGATGATTCCATTGAAAAGCCGAGGAAATTTTAGTAAAAATACATGTGTGACGTGGCAATGGTGTTTTTAAAATTTCATTATCAAATAATTTTTTATTGATTTTTCTGATTTAATTTTTTTTTAATTTTTGAAGTAATGAAGTTGATCAAATCACAGAATTATTATGATTCCAAAAAATAATATAATTAAATGCTCAAAAAATAATTTTCATCCAAAATTATGATTTTCTTCATTATCTCAGTAATTATTGATTAAAAATCGATTACATTAAAGAATTTTCCACTTCAAATTTTCCTGGCTAACAAAATTTTCAAAATTTCGAAAATCCAAAAAATTAATTTTTCCAAAAAACATCATTTTTAAACCAGAAAGGAATTGCGCAATTTTTTAAACAATTTTGAATGATAATTTTAACACTGCACGTTCATGTTTTCACTCGAGAGAATTAAATTTCGTGTCGCACAAACATGAAAATATTTCCATGACACTGAATAAAATATTAAATTAAACTCACGGATGCCATGTAATTGCAGAAAGTCCAGTAATACCGCTATTCAAATACTCCTGAAGATAAATTTGTTGTGATTTAGTTTTAAATGTGACAACATCCGGTCCAGCTATGATACTTTTGGTGAATCTGGGAAATGCCTGAAGCATATTCCGGAGTCTCATCACGTCTCTCCCTAAATCTCCGCCGCTAATGTCACATCTCGTCTGGCATTCTGACACAACCCAGCGATATTACATTCTTCATTATTATTATTGTTATTTGAAATTAATTCAGTAGTGAAGAGATAAAACAGGACAAGTCGATTTTTGTCGCCGATCTTCTCTTACCAATATCCCGGAAACTAATGGAGATACGCCCTTTTTGCCCTCTTGTTTTTTTGTAGAGAATTTCAAGAGCTGCAAAAAAGCATTCGGGCAAAAAGGACGTATCTCCATTAGTTTCTGAGATATTTGAGAAAAACAACTGGCAGGGAAAATAGACTTACCCTGTTTTACCTCTTCGCTACTGAATTGAATGACATTGATGAAAAAATTAATTACCGTAACCAAGTTGCCAACTGATATTGAAAGCCATGCGATCACTGAATGAAATGAGATCAAGTACGTTACGGGAATCCCAAATTGTATCTCTTGCGGCTGTACCACTAACATCGGAATGTTGCTGGGGTGCTACTGCGGCAACCACATGTAAGCCAGAATTCTCAGCCCAACGATTCAAGGTATTCCAGTTTGCCTCTGTCATTTTCAGTGATATTATTATTATTACCAATTTATCAAATAATTTGAATATTATCGGGGAATTTTGGGTGAATATATTTGGCAATTAAATTTTGTTGGAATTTTTTTTATCGTTAGAAATATTTTCCTTAGTGAGAAAATTATGGAAAAAGTAATATGAAAATTTTTGGGTGGATAATTGAATTCAGTAGCGAAGAGGTAAAACAGGATAAGTCGATTTTTCCGGTCAATGTGTTTTCTCAGATATCTCAGAAACTAATGGAGATACGTCCTTTTCGCCCTAATGCTTTTTTGTAGCTCTTGAAATTCCCTACAAAAAAGCATCGGGGCAAAAAGGGCGTATCTCCATTAGTTTCCGAGATATTTGTAAGAGAAGATCGGTGAAAAAAATTCACTCATCCGGTTTTACCTCTCACTACTAAATTATTCACAATTAGTTTCGATCGATTTCTTTCGATGATAATTTGCGAAATTTTTCATTCGTTAGATGATCAAATTTTTCGGATAAGTGCCATTTCTTAAAAATCCAGAAAAATTGAATCTACATTCATTTTTTCATTAAAATAGTAACTTATGCCCTTTTATTATTCAGCAAGAAAAAATGGCACTCACGCCCTTTTGATTCTAGGGTGACAATATAATTTGAACATTACCGGGAAAATATTTTGCAATGAAATTTCGTTGGGAATATTTCGCTTGTGACGAACATGAAGAGTGATTTTTTAATGAAAAAACACTGATTGTTTTTTACTTTTGAAACATTAATGAGGGGCCGATAGAGATCAACGGGAATTATTCGGAATATTGTCGTGGATTCTATCGCAAATATCTCCGGAACGCGTGGCTTTAGAGAAAAATGTCAAGAGCATTTTTTTTCTACATTATAAAAATAATATACATCGATATGTTTTCAATAACTTTTAAATGTTTTTAGTGGAATTGTTGAAATGCTGCATTTCCGACATTTTTAAACATCGTGGAAAGTATAATTTTATTCGCAATGAAATTTCATTGAATTTTTCACATTTTTGGAGGATAAAATTTGAGGTATTTCATGTTTGCTAGATGTTTTCTCTCGTTCCAACTGAATTATGGTTATTATTGACTGGATTCAAGCGCACAAATCGTTACTGCAACAGTTGCAGTACATTGCATTGGCTTTTTCGTAATTTAACGATTAAATTTTTTCGGTGATTAAATTATCCACAATTAGCTTCCATCAATTGTTTGGAGTGGTAATTCGCGAAATTGGTAGTTCGTTGGATGATGAATTCGTTGATTCGATTAATTAGAAATATTTCGAGGGAAAAAATGATTTTAATGTATCATTGGTGGAAATTGTTTGCCTACAAATCATTTTCGGAGTTCGATTAAAAAATATTTTCACTCGAAATTCAAGAAGATAATTTAATGAAATTGAAGGAAAATTGAGAGGAATTTTTTTGTCGTTATTTTTTTGAAAATAGGTCGGAATCTACGGCGGAATAGAAAAATTTTGAATTTTGAAAAATTGCGTAGTTTTTGTAGGAAATTTGTGATGCGCGTGGTTTATCCTCTAATTTTGATAGTTTTGGATTTTTTAAATTCAATTGTCCACTTTTTATTTGTAATTTTATTGATCATGAATTTTTATTCATTTTTGTCTTGGCAATCGTTTTTTTTATTTCATTATTAAACAATTTTTATTATTTTTTTTTTCCTTTTATTATTCAGCAAAAAAAATCGCACTTACGCCCTTCCAATTCTACGGCAACAATATAAACTTGAATTCTCATGAATTGCCTAAAATTTCATTTATTCACTAAATAATCCACTCCACAAAAACCAAAATTTAATGAAAATTCTATTAACGATTTTGGCTGAAATTTTAAATTTTATTCAATATATTCATATTCAATGAATTTTCAACCAATTCCATGAAACTTCAAGTTAATTGAAATTTGTTAAATATTTAAATCCTTATTTCGTCAATTTCACATAATAATTTTCTACCAGTGCTTAAAAAATTGCGATTATTTTACCCGACATTCCGCATTATCCGAGACTAAAATTCACTTGAGTTTAATTATTGAAACAGTTTGATGTCTGACGAGTTTATTAACACGAGTAATGTAGTTTACTCTGGGTAAAATCGAGGGAGAGAGAATATCGAAAGGGCCTCGTATAACGAACGAGGATTTTAGTGATGCCAGCTTTGGTGGTTGGCCAAGTGGTCTGATTAGAGCGGCATTCGGTCTCATTAAAGGGGATCATTCCTTTCTCGAGTATTAACTTGTGACAATAATAATAACAAATGCGCTCGTGTGCTCCGAGTAATGGTTCAGGTAATTTCGCCTCTAATTGCACCGTAAACAGTAATTCTTGTCGATCATTATCAATGTACATTGATCAGTGGGGCGAAGTTTTAAAAGATTAATTTTCTGTGGTAAAATTTCAGATTGTTGTGTCCGGAATAACTCCGGAGGGGCTGGGTCTACGGGAAAATGTCAAGAAACCTTTTTTGTAGAGAATTTAATGAGCTACAAAAGAGGTCTCTTGATAAATTCTTGAAGACCCAATGGTTTGTGAGTTATTTACAAAAGAATGGAAATTAATTTTTTCAAGTTCTTCTCGATTGCTATTTGATTTAAATTATATGGAGATTTTTTGCGAATATCTCCGAAGGGAGGGGGTCTAGGGGAAAATGTCAAGGAACCTTTTTTGTAGAGAATTACATTCTCCACAAAAAAGCTCACTTGACATTTTTTCCTAAACCCACTCTTTTCGGAGATATTTTCAATGGAAGCCAGCGCCAAAAAAATCCTCAAGAAAATCAACTTACCAGTGAAAATAAATCCAGGATCTTCCTCCGTCACTTGCCCTCTCGCAAATGTGTAAGAATTACTTCGCGGTCCAGCAATACGTACAAACGCCGGTGATAATGCTCTAGCCATGTTGATGCTCCTCTCATAATTATTTCTGCGAAAGAAAACGAAGAGAATTAACTCTCCACGTCATTATTCATTCTCCAGGAAACTAATAAATTTTAAAAAATATCATTAAAACTCACGAGATGAGATCTCCAGTTAAAATAAAAGTTGGATCTAGTGTTACACTCAGAAACTTCTCGCTTGTAACTGCCAATGGTTTTTTAATGTTAATAGAAAGTACAACTTCTTCGGCAAACAGTCTTTCACTCAGAAAGACCAAAGCGAATACAACAATAAAAATATTAAACATTGTCTAGATTTATATTTGATTAAATTCGAAAATTTTTTCCGCTGAAGATTTATCTTGTATTAAAAAAAAATCACGATCTCATAATTTAAAAAATTTCAATCGATCGATTTTTTTTCTGATTTCAATGAATTTTCTTTCAATACAACTGTTCTTAATGCTTCTCAATGTTCAACTGAAATGAATTCTTCAATGGTCATTTAAAAAAAAAGCATGAGTGCAAAATATTTCAGAGGAAAAATTCCAGACCTTCAATTTTTGTCGTCGTTTTTATTTACTTTATTTCACCAATCAAATTCAACATTTTGAAATTGACATTCCGAGGAAAAAAATAAAAAGATTGCGTAAAGGACGAGTGGTATCTAGGTTGCCTCCCTGAGAATGACAGACGTCTGCACATTTTCAATTGTCAGCTGCAGTGCTGGCATGAAATTTGAAATGTCAAGTGGCCTACTATTCTTTCTTCTTCGTTTTATTTTGTGTATCAATTTTTTATCGAGGAGAAAAAAATGTAGGAAATTATTTAATTTGAAGAAAAATGAAAAACAACTGAAACGAGAAAAAAAATCATGAAAAATCAAATTACGAATGAAAATTCAACAATTGAATTAAAAAAAAAATTCAAGTAAATTCAAAAAAATTCAATAAAATCAAAATGGTAAATTACAAGAGAATCAAATAAATAAATTCAATAAATCGGTAACGTCCTTGAATTTTTATCTCTTAGTTTCTGAAATAATAACAAAAAAGAAACTAAAAAAATTCGATCCATTAAAAAATTTATTAAAGAAAAATTATGAAAAAATATGGAAAAGAGGGGCAAAATGGAATGGATTCGTATGCCATCCTGCCCACTCTTCCCTTAGTCAATAGATGAGAAATTTTTCTGCAAATCTCTAACGACATTTTTCCCCCTCTTCATTAACTAAAAACCCAAATGAATTGATAACAATAATTGGAGAATTGTTGACTAAAAAACGAAGAAACTGAAATGTTAAAAAATTCATAAAAAATAAAAGTACGAATAAAAATTCAACAATTAAATTAAATTAAAATATCCAATAAAAATAAAAAATTACAATAAGGGAATTAAATAAACACTCAATAAATCGGTAACATCATTGAATTTTTATTAATTATTTTTTCTTCATTATCTGTCGTTCAATGGTTTTAGAACTAAATAACATAAACGCATACTTCATTAACCTGGGCTTTTTATTAACGTGTTACTTCATTTATCTCATTTAATTTCACTTTATACTTCATTTAAAATTTCAATTCATTCATTATTTCTTTCCGAAAAAATTCTATTCGATTAATTTTATCGAGATATAACGATTACGCGGCCCCGAAAAACCAAGTACTCCTCGCAGAGACATCCAGTGATGATGATTACTATTATTATTATTATCATTATTATTATGATTACTATGATTATTATTATTTCTCTAAAAACAAAAAATTCTCAACATTTTTACTTTAATTTTTTTTTAATGTTTTTGGTGTAATTTCTTTCATTTAATCATTTTATCAACAATTCAGGGACTTTTATTCGTGTAATTGGAGAAGTGGGATGGGGGGAGGGGGCAGAACGGGCCCTTTCTAAAGAGCAGCTGATTATAAATAATCTACGAGAAAACCATGTTCACCGTGTTGATTTTTTTTTAATTCTCTTAAATTCAAATGTGAATTTTTCCAGTTTTCAATTAATTTTTTTTTAAATTTTTTTTTTTTAATTTCTTACAATTTAGATTACTTCATTTCTTTATATCAATATA
>JABSMS010007172.1:0-14794 GCA_018902275.1 Aleiodes sp. PSUC_FEM 10030003
AATAATAATAATAAAATCGATGTGATAAATCATGATATCGAGGAAAAAAGAAAAAAAAGTGATATAAATATCATTAACAACGTGCAATTATCAACCGATTTTTTCTCTTAATAATCAGGAAAAAAACAGCAATTTTTTTTTCATTCATCTTTGATGATACTATCTCATTCTTATTTTTGAAATGGGATGAAGGTGGTAAAATATTTTTCTAGGAATGTCGTAAATTATTATTTCTCTCTCTCTTTTCTCTCTCTCTCTCATCATTCACTTTTTTCTCAGCAAGTAAAAAAAGAAAAATGAAGAAAAGAAGATTCTTTGTGTTTAACACTGACAACTACAGTCTACTCATCTATGAGAATTACTAATGCACTCTGAACAAATAGTGCATTATCTCAACAGTTTGCATTCTTTCCGTTGTGTGATTTAACTTTGGAGAATGAAAAGAAAAGAATAAAGAAAAAAATAAGTGTGATTTCAGTTTATGCCAAAATAATTTAATCCTGTCAGAATATAAAACTTTAATTTACTTATTTTGTTATTTAATCAGGCCATCGCTCATCGATTCAATCGATTGAATCGATTCAATTCAGAATTAAAGCGATAGACGAGATAAGTAAATTCAACATTTTCATTCAAGTTTTTTTGTAGGTCTGATGTTTCTCTACAAAAAAGATCTCTACGAAACCTCTCCATTATTTCTTGAGATATTTCATGAAAACCATTCGTAAAGTAAAGTTGAATAATTCCGTTTTATATTTTCTCTGAATTTATAGAAAAAGAGAAACGATTCATTATGTCTTACTAATAACGACAGGACAATTCTTTTGGCGATTAAATAATTTGAGAAAAAAATAAACTAATTAAAATTAACTACAATTACGAATTCGTGGATAATTTTAGTCTCTCGATTGTATGAGGCATTTATTTATTCATGTACTAATTGAAATGGAAAATAAAACAAATTCTTTTGACAGTCTAGTACAATCAGTATAATTTATTCACATGTTTAATTCAGTTTTTTTTCAATTGAATCAATTCGTAATGAAATTATGAAGAGTGATTTTAAGCTCATCCATTTTATTTTGTGATGAAGGAGAAGCGAATAGAGATAAACCAACGAAGAAATAGAAAAATATCTTTATATTATCAATTGTCTTGATACCTTTCCCCGATGTGTATGCCGTGTATACAGATAATTTTTTTGGAGAAAGGGAAGAATGGAAAGAAACACTGAGAAGTTACACTCTCCATAGGCCTTAAAAATTGACCAATCTCCGGAAAATTTCAAGTGATTCCAAGTAAATCACAAAAAACTAACGTTTTATTTCGAATTAAACAGAAAAAAATGAAATAATTGACGACTCGCAGGGGCATCTAGATCAAAGGTTTTACAAGGATTATAAAACATCATTTTTGCCATTAGCACAAACTGCAAGTCTTTCTCAGCCAATTATTATTAATTCCTTTTTTTATAATTATTATCCAAAGCGTTCACTTTCAACATTAATGAGCCGATAACAATACTATAATAATTGTGTCCTCATTTCCACAGTGATTAATCGTGCATAATTCAATGATTGCTTATTTTTTCATTGATTTTCCTTTGTCCAACGAAAAAAACATGTAATGGAAGAAGAAAAAGAAAAAAGACCCTTTAATTATAAGCAAGTAATAAAAGACAGTACTTCTAACACAGACAATTCGTCACGACACTATTTTGTTTAAAAATTTTCATAATTTTCTTTCACTTATTTTTTCTCTCTCTTTCGGCTCATCGATAAATATACATATATCAACAAACGAGGAATCCGTACAGCAGCCGAGGCAAACCACACGCAATGGCCCACTAGAAAATTGGCGTCAAAACTACTCGACTGACATACGCGAACGACACACATTCTCCAGTTAATTAATTCATTAATAATTTTTTTTTCATCTCAGATTTTTTTTTCCTTTTCACCTTTTTTGTAGTATTTGTACTGAAGAAATTATAATCACAAACAGACAATAATTATCATTTTTTTAGAGGCAACCGACGTGAAGAATATAGGAAAAATTGGGGGAAGAAGGAATAGGGAAAGGGCGAGTCAGAATTTTCATTCGGGGGTAAATTGGGTACTCAAGGGAGCGAGATAGCCATTCTTCTATAATTCATATTATCAACTTTTTCTCATTAAAATAATCGAACAAATTCGTTCGACATTATCTAACAAAATCTCTCATTTATATTTATTATATTTTTTTCTCCCGTTTTTTAATGTTATTCAATTTTTTTCTAGACTTTTTAACTCATTATTTTGTTCATTTGGTTACTGATGTCCAACACTCGATTAAGTGACTACGAAAAAAAGAAAAAAAAACTAAGAGAATAAAACAAAGAAGAAATAACTAAACGGCGCATCCGAATGTTTTTAGCGAAACCTTGAGAAAATTGAATATTGTTCATCGGTATTGTGAAATGTATCGTTGAATGCGCCTTCTCACATACCGTAACCTTGATAAGCAGCAGCCGGTGGTGCATAAACACCAGGCGCTGCAGATGCTGCGGCTGCCGGATTAGCGTATACTGCCTGTGGTGCATAACCAGGTGCCATCATACCTGGTCCAGCTGTTAACATTAATTGTGGCTCGGGCATTATCATTGGCTTATGCTCCTGATGATCGGTTTCTTCCACGCGTCTGCTCTCTGCTTCCTCGAGTTTATCAACCTGTTGATGATGAAGGAATCATAGCATTAAATAAATTAATGATAATTCGGAAAAAAGTGGAATAGAACGATCACTGACCTTGGTAATGTATTCGCGCATGACTTGAATGAGATACGGCATTGCGAAGTGGAGGATACGGTGTCTCCATGCGAGCTCGAGGATTACATCGGGATGGAGGAGATCGTAGCAGTAGAAGAGACAAGCAGCGAAGCAATCTTTCGAGCCACGTTCTAAGAACCATTCTAACAGTTCTTCAGCAACTTCAGCGTTCCGAGATTCTGCGGCGTACTCCATTGCATCTCTATAAATTCATAACAAATTAATGAATGAAGTTGTAAAATGAAGAATTTTTTTTTGCAGAGCAGGAAAATTTGCGTTGAAAATTATTTTAGTAGGGAAAAATTGGAAAGCATCCTCGAAAATGTCGGATTCTTCGTGAATATCTCGTGTTCCAGTTATCACCGCATCTGGTGGATGATAACAAATGAAATATGAGATTAGAACCCATACGAATCCATTAATTTAGAATTCAATTTTAACTGAAATTGTCTTGCTCAATTTTCATCCATGTTGAAACACAAAATGTACGAATTCATGGAAAAAAAATCAGCTTTCATTTGTGACCAACACCAACGTTTCTCGATTATTAGAATCAGAGATATTTCCAAAAAGTTTAAAAAACCAACTCTTTTCGCACAATTTTCAACGAAACTTTCTTCGCCTTTCCAACGATTTAAATTAAATCGCATCTTGAAAGGTTTCGTTGCAAGGTTATTAGCTATCTAGGTCAGTGATAATGGTGTATCTAAAAAGAGGTCAAATATAACCAGTAATTATTATTCTCAATCTAATTTTAATAACTTACCGGAATAATCTGTCCTTCTTGCAAAGTTCAACAGACTGTTTCCACCTGTTGTTACCTTTGTACAAATAAGCAGCAATTCTTCTAAATTCAATGAGCTCATGCTTCTCAAGTTGTTGAGCAAGTGCAATATTATCAAAGTTATCAAACGCATCAATTGATGTTCTAAGACCCTGATAATCCTCTTCATCAATGAGTAAACCATTGAGTGCTTCATTTATAGCTTTATTGTTTAATGCCTGTACTGATCTTAGATAAGGCTTAACAAGCTGAAGATGTCCAGTTCTTGTGAAATAAGAAACTGATCTCGTGTGATCCATTCTTGGCGATAAAACAAGTAAAATATCGTTTAGTAGCAGTGGTTTGTATTCAAGATAAAATTGGATTGCTTTGTAATATAATTCAACATTAGCAACTTTAGTTATAACATCCTTGAAGTGTCCCTCTCTCCATGCCTCAGTTGGATGCTGCATCATAGCTAGCACAGCATTATCATACTCCTCATATTTATCATAAAGAAAAACAAGTTCAGCCCACAAGTGTGCTGATTCAGCGGCACGTAAGACTTTTGGTATATTAACACGTGACCAAAATAATTCAAGATGTTCACGCATTCTCTGTGGCTTATATTTGCTATAAAGTATAGCTAATTCCGTGAACATACCCATGTGTGCACGTTCAAGGCCAAGAGCTGCCTCAAGTAAATTAATTAATTCTTCAAAGTGCCCACGATCCTGATAATAATTAATAAGATCTTCTAATTCATCAGCATGTACAACAATATGTAATCCACACATTTGTGCTAAACGGAATTCACCACTATCAACACAGGCAAAACAAACTTCTTTCCATGTACGTGTTGAATTAGCTTTACGGGCTGAATCAACAGCACCCTGAAATTCTTTCAAATGTACAAGTGTAATTGCTAATCTAGCAAAATTTGATACATTATTGTATAACAATTTCGCAGCCTCATACATTTTATCATCGAAACATCTGTCGCCAATTTTTTGTATATCAGCGTGATTTGGTCCTGATATAAATTCTTCAAGATCAGCCAGACGATTTGTACGTGCATATGCATAAATTAATTCACTCTCAATGAATGATTCACGTGCTTTTTTACGTGACATTTGTAGATAACGTACCAAATCCTCCCAGTGTGATGTACGATGTGCTGTTTCAACTACATCAACGTATGCCGATGGATCATCGGCTTTAATGAAACTATCAATAGCTTCTTTCACTAATCCCTGTTGTAATTGGGCACGTGCTAATTGTGACCAAACAGCTGGCTCGTTGCATCGTTCAGCGAATTCATAGGCTCTGTCTAAATTGCCGACTTGTTCAATCAAAACTTGAATTGCCGATGTGTTAACATCGAATTTCTTGAATATTGCGAATGCCTCCTCGTAGAGCTCATTGTTAATTGCAATGTTTGCAATGTCTGGTGCATCGTAATTGTCCAAACGATTTATGTACTCCATAACACGTGTACGATCAGCTTTAATTGCAGTGAGAATGAGGAGATTCTGGAGATTACGATGATCACTGAAGACGCTGCTGTCGAGGACAATTTTCTCGAGCAACTCAATCAATTCATTTGGTAAATCAGCAGTCATAAATGCTTTAACCGTAACTGATATATCCTCGGGATCTTGAGTCTCTGATAATGCTGTTTGCACAACTTGATCGATGAGCGGTCGTTTGTATGGATTACTCTCCAACAAAACCTCAGCCCATAAATCAGGATCTCTGCGTCTAACAAGATATCTCGCCTCACTCTTGAATAAACTATTTTCATTACAAACTGCAATTAATTCACGATCACACTGGCCACGTTCGTAAGCAATGCATGCTAAATGTGGATCACGCTTTTCACAATATTTTCCAACAACACGACTGTCGTAAAACTGATTCTCCTTGAGGAATCTCTCGGGATTATTATTACTGTCAATGTAAATTTTAGCAAGTGCATTGTGTGTCGCTGGCTCAATGCATCCCTCGTGTACACGTGATTCTAGCCATGGTAATAAAAGTTTCAAGCGATTACGTTTTTCAACTTCCTCAACTAACTCGTCAGTTGAGAATTGACCTCGTACTACGAGAATTAAATTTTTAATAATGTCCTCGGAGCAGTCAACGTCGAGTAGGCCACCAACAACAACTGGCAGACGGGATGGATTTACCTGGAAATTGTAATTTGAGATGAAAAAGTGGATTTTTTGCGGAAATGCTGAGAGTAAATTGAAAAATCGACTTCAGGATTACACAAGCTTTCACGAATATCGTAAAATCTATAATTCCATGAAAAAAGATTTAGAAAATTGCATAATCTAGTTTTATAAATTTGCAATGCGGAATTGTGTCATTTTATCGATAATGTTGAGTCATAATGCAATATTTCCAGACGAAAAAAAAGGAATTTCAAAAATTTATCGTCAAAGTCAAATTGATTAATGGATTATTGGTTCAATATGTCTCACCATTTCCGATAAAGCGATATTGGTTAGAAGAACAATTTTTATTTGAAAATATAAATATATTCTTACCTTCTGTACGTAAATTTCGATGTACTTCTGCAAGTTATTGCGATAAAGATAGAGTACAAGGTCATGCACGAAATCAAAACGATCGCAGACAATAATAAGCGGCAGTTGATCAGATAATTTAGCTTCTTTCAAGAAATTTTTAACTCTCTCGGCATTGTAACAATGGCTCTCTCTACAGATACGTTCAACTTCTTTAATTTGTCCAATTTTGCATGCCGCCTGAATATACTTGAAGTGCACTTCCTGATCCTGGCTGTAGTTAACAATTGATCCAAGAAAATAGAACAATCCCTCGTATGATTTGAAACTTTCAAACAGATCAATGAGTGCTTTCGTAGTTAATTGTTCGTGATACTTAGTTGCAATTTGTACGCAAATTTGTAGATTCTGTCTTATATTAGCAGTCAGCATTGCTTTCAGGCACTCAAGAGAATCCTCAACTGACAGTGTACCAAAGAAACCAACGAGCCAATCGCCAGATAATAAATGTGTATGTACAACAGCACGTTTGATATCATAAAGATCAGTGTAATGCTCCAATGCACGTTGTAATAATCCAGCTTTTTCACATAATTGAGCAACATGTGCACGATCATAGTGTGTAAACATTTGGTTACCAAGTATAGCATCAGCAACTTGCGGTGCTGACATTAAATTCATTTCAAGTAAACGCGTTTGCAGTGCACCTTCACTCGGACGATTATTCTTCAATGCATCAAGTAAAAATGCAGTGCACTGTTGGACCATGTTTTGTTCCATAAAAATATCAACAATTTGATTAATATCAGCAAGTGGCTCATCATCCTGTACCAGCATTTGTGCAAATGCAACACCCTGATCTGGATTTATTCTCATAACATTTCTCAATAGAAATATGTAATCGGGTGTGTAAGATACTTTTTTACCGTATAATACGATTTTTTGGAACTGTCCGGTTTCAGCAAAACACTGTATCACTTTGTTTGGTACATTAGCTCTGAGATAGACGCTCAGTGCTAATGTTGGATCAGCCTGTTTCACTAAGTCACCAAGTTCCTCACTGCACTCGAGTTTATCCTCCTTCAGCCATTTTTCGAGTAGCTGTTTGCGTCCTTGGACGAGAACTGGACGACAGAGCTCGAGAGATTCATATTTGTTCAACTGGCCCTGATCCAAGAGAATACCGAAGTACTGGAGGAGTGGTGACGTTTGTCCTTGGGTTGCGGGTACCTGAAAGGAAATTATGAGGATTGTTATTGGAATGATTAATTCATTCTATCATTGGTCTTGATGGATTATCTCGGAATTTTCGGGAGATGGAGTGATTTATCGACAATACGAAATTCCTCTATCCTCCCAATTCCGAGATAGTTAATAATGAATCAAACACGAACCTGCTGGAATCGTTGAATAGTAGCTGGTGTTCTCAAAATTCCCTTTGGCGCATTAGCAGCAACTTTAGCAGCCTCAGCATACTGTCCATTTTGAAATAGCATATTAAATTTCCTGACGAATAAATCTTCAGCACCAGACAAATTATTTCTAACAGCCATTCTCAATGCAAGTTCGGGATTTTGTAAAACCCCATTGATGTATGGTATTATATTCTCTTCTTCAACTGAAACTGATAGTACTTGGCCCTTACGATTAACACCAATAATACCACCAGAAGCCTCATGTGGTGCGGTAACAAATATTGTTTCACCAGAAATACGATTCATAAATATACAAGTTGCTGATTCAATATCATACATATGTATGTAACCATATTTTGTTATTAAATAAATAACATCGTACTTTGAACTAACTTGCATTGCAACTGGGAAATCATTACCAGCCTCTGGTGGAAAAAAGACATCAACTGCTTTTTTTGGAAATGGTGCATTACCAGCTGGTGGTTGACCAACTTCAATAATGTGTAATTTTGCACCCTGTACAGTTCTAACGGCAAAACAAAATAAATTACTTGGTTCAGCATTACCCTCCATTTTAAACTGTGCAAATGATGCTGCATGACCTTCAATTGGCTGTGAACATTTACGTTCAACTGAATAGAGATGCATAGCACCAACAACACGATTATGCTGTGCTGATATACCGATTAATAGTAACCACGTTTGTTTTGGATCTGTACGATAATTAATAATTTGACAGCCATTCAATGATGCATGCCTGTCAAACATTTTTAAAGGCGTTGAATCGCCCTCCATTGACCAATGATAAACTGATTGTTCAGTAACTAATGCCAATGTATTTGGTGATATCCATTTCCAAAAAACAACTTCCTCAGCCATTGTGTGTGCTTTCATCTTTGATTTCATCTCGATGTTAAATATTTGTAATGTTTTTTGGGCTTTCAATGCAATTACTTTACTTGCTGGATTCATAATTGCCGAATCAGCTGATATTGGACGTCTTATTGGATTTGCTGAATCGTTCATATCGATAATAACTACCTGTGACGTATCGCCAACTTTTTCACGTACACAGATAAATTTGTCTGACTCCATTGTTAGTGTATTGAAGCTAACATTGTTGGCATTTATACCGACAGCTGTGAGCTGGAAAAAAAATTCAAGATAATAATGATAATGTATAAATCAGATGGGAGTAGTGAAGTAACATGATCCGTTGGAAACTTTCAGATGGTTCGATTGTTTTGAGAATATCACGGCACTTTTTTGTGGAATCATTGTTTCCGAAATAGGATTGTTGGAATTTTGGCATTTATTGCTTCACTGCTGAATTAATACGTCGATATCTCGGAAACGAACAGGTTTAAGAGGATGAACCTTGAATTCTTTTTAAAAATCAAAATTCAACTGTCTACTAAAGAGATATCTTGATGAAGTCTCCTAAATCTAACCGTTTACGATGTTAAAAAGAAAAAAAATAGAAATGTAGTTTCTACATTCATTCCATTCCTCTATCAAATCATTGATTTATCATCAGTGCATTTCTATAAAATCAAAACGGAAGAGAAGATGGAAATTGTCACAAATAATATATTTGTCACGTCAAATAATCAATATTATACGATAAAAAACTAAAATACCAAATCGATTCTGGAGGCAAGGCACTCGTCTTATCAGTAAATTTTCAACGAGTTGGAAGCCATGGAATTGATTCAGTATTAAAGTACAGTTGGACAAAAAAATCCGAAGAAATCATACATGTCAAAGTATTAAAATAAAATAATCATTTAGTGAAATGTAGGCGGAGGCAAGGGGCGTTTGTGTGCGTGTACAGAGAGCAGACGTGGCCCCTCTCTTTTAACACACGGCTAACATTAAAGCTCCATCTCTGTGTCTAAAATACGTTGTTATATATGAAAAGAAAAAAAAGAATTTAAAAAATAATCATCGATTGCCAAGTTAATCGACAACCTCGGATAGCCGAGGATGTTGCACCTTGGATCGATACTCGAGCAATGGGCATTCACTCCGTTCATACGAGCGATTAGAAAGAAGAAAAAGAAGAAAAAAAGGTGAATTGAGGATAAATAGGAGTGTCGAGTGTTGGCGAAAGGAGTCAAAGGAGGGAGCTGTCAATTCTGCGTCAATTTTCTGGAATTTAATTGAGTGTGAATTTTTCTCCCCTTCGACGATTTTTCGACACAAGTAAAAATGAAGGTGTTTTTTTTCCGCTCAGTTAAATTTGAATTCAAAAAATACAAGACAGGTGGATTTGAAGAGGAGCAGGAAAGGAACGTGGTGAACCACGTCGATGGCGGATGTCGGTCGACGCCGACTCGACTTATCTATCTCTGTCTCTCTCACTCTTTCACACACACATATTTTTCCTTTTGTCTCGACCGTAATTCATCCATGACTCTCGCCCTCACTTGATTCACTAACACACAAATGTCGAAGGTAGAAAGGACCCGGCAATGTAATTTATAACTGAAATAATAATCAGGTCACTTACCTGAAGATGCTCCTGAAACCTTATGGGCAGTAGCTGCGTCATTTTTTTAACGGTGTTTTATCAAACCCCTGTCTGAATAATGTTCTACGATGATTTTTTTTCAACGATAATTTTTTATTTCAACCTCAAAACTTTTCAACCAATGTTTAAATGTTTTTATCAATGATAGACTAGCTACCGTAATATCTGATTAATTGAATTTGTATTAATGTTGTTTTTATGTGTTACAATTTTACCGTGGAACTTTAATTCAGTCATCAGCTTCACAAAACCGACTGACGCAAAGAGCAACGAATGCCGTCACTGCTTGCCGCTGACACCTATCATGGCCGACTTGGTATATACGCCCCCCCTTAACGGAAGAAAGTAGTCCCTTATTATTTGCAACACTATTCTTGGGTGATTTAATTACACTGATTAATTATAGAGCTTGACACTTCATGAGAATGGTGATTTTATTGATTTTTATTCGGAGGTTTTGGTGGACAAACTTCTTTTTTTTGGCAAAGGAAATGGAGTTGGGCACAAGCGCAAGGATACAACTGTCGTTTGTGTGCGTACGATGAGAGACGAAACGAACTGCAAACTGAAGAGAGGAGACACGGAGTAGCAGTTCCCCTCTTTACCCCACTCTTTTCCATCCGCGGATTTCTTCTGAGCCGACCCCTGTGCAATTTAATTTAAAAATCCTTGTGAATGAAGTGGCGACGGCGCGTGGCGACATATTATTTTATGGGAGTTATTATATTTATTAATTTTCATTGGTCATAAATCAATTCTGTTGGATAAGATTTTTTTTTCATTTATTCGCGTAGTTACGGCAGTCGACCGCGATGTTTTTTTTATGTAATTAGAATTGTTTGGAAAAGGAAGTGAGGAAGTTTGGAAATTGAGCGGAAGTTTTATTTGAGTAGTACATTTGAAGTTTTTGTTAGAAATTGTGATGATTATTAATGGCCTGGTTATTTTCCAATGATGATGCATCGTGAATGAATTTTTCCGTAATCATATTTTTCACCGCCAACTACGTGGATTCAATGATCACGTGATTAAGTTAAAGCGCGTGCGTCGCAACGTGGTCAAGTATCAATTATTTTACTCCGGAATTGTAGTTTATAAATTTATTTGAAAAAAAAATGACAATATCAATGGTGATGAATTGAAGGGTTCAATGACTGTGGCGAAAAGGATTTCTTATTTGTAATAAATTGTTGTAATGCTTAATGGTAAATGAATGAATAACATCATGAGAATTGTAAAAAAATCATTTATTCATCAGCAGCAGATGCAACTACGTACACAATACGTATAATGATGCCCATTGTTGCACTTCTGCTGTTGAATAGTCTGTTTTTTTCTTCGCTGTCAGGTGATTTAGTCAAAGAGACCGAAGCCCATGTCGTCGTCTTCAGATTCAGACTCCTCTTTAGCGGCCTTCTTGTCTTCTGCAAGTTAATTATTTTTCATCAGTAATTTGTTAATGTAGAGAATTTGTTTGAATATTTGAATAAAATTTTCAATCAGATGGAAAAATTGACAGCACATTGCATCAGTCGAAAGATGGTATAGGTAAACATCATTTTAAAAATTTGAATCAATAAAAACCGAAGTCATAAATTTGAGATACTTAAAAATTACGAAAATTCTTACCTTTTTTCTCCTCAGCAGCTGGAGCTGCAGCTCCAGCAGCAGCGGCAGCTGGAGCTGCAGCACCACCACCAACTGGCATAGAGGACAGTTTTTCACGTCCTAAAAGATAAAAGACAATACGTTAATTCGTCTTACAAAGTTATTTTTCAATTCTTTAAAAATCAATGCGGTAGTGAAGTGATAAATCAAAAAATTTCGGCGATTCTCTTGCAAATATCTTTGAAAAGAGTTGGTTCACTGAAGATTGACATTCTTTGTAAGGAAAAGAAATTTATGTGTAATTTTTTGACTTATCTTCTTCACGGCTGAATTGTTATTCTTACCTTGGGCGATCAATTCGTCAATTGATTTGCCATTGAGCTCAGAGATAACTTTCTTCAGTTTCTCAGCATCAGACTCAATTCCTACCGAGGAGAGGATTTTTTCAATAGCATCCTGATTTGGTGCAGTATTGCCACCAAGGACAGCCAAAAGATAAGCGGCCACGTAACGCATTCTAACAATAATAAATCAACAAACATTTGATTAACCTGTACATTCATTGTTTTGGTAAACTAAATAAACATGATTATAAAATCCTCAGTTTAATAAAGATTGACATCACTGCCAGTCAGTCGAAAGATGGTATGAAAGACATCATTGAATTTGTGAAACAGCTTTCGTTAATTAATGATTTGAACTCGAAAAAATTAGAAAACACGCCGCTTCATGGCGGAGGCTATTGACGACACGTTCGAACATCCGAAAACATCACTCGACAATTAATACAAATAAACTATTTCAATTCTTGATTTGATAACTCAAATTAATGAGGAAGCTGTTGCAACTAATATTTATTGAATTTAATTATGAAATAATCACTTACTTTTAAGTCGCGGCGACACGAAACGTGGATCACGCTAAAATGTACAAGTACGTTTCGGCAAAGAAACGAAATGGAAGAAGCTAATCACTGAGCATGAATTGTATCATTGGGAGAAACGACTTCCACGGAAATTAGTCCCGAAAATAATCACGCACACTAGCGCCACTCGGATTCCACTCTGTTGATTTTTTATTTCTGGTCGTCGCGGGAAAGGAAACTTTGTCAAGCGTTGTGTTTGTGATGTCAAAGAAAAGTGACAACAAAAAACTTTAGTATAATTAATTTTAATAACAATTAGTTTAATTGAACGTACATTGATATGGATGGTGATTATTATTCGGCAGTTTATGCATGGTAAGCCATTGGTATTGTTTACATTACTCAAAAAATGCCGTCAATTAACTGGGCATTTTTTTGTATTTTCCTGAAAGAAATCGTTATCGACTTTGTCGAGGGTAAAGTGGAAACTGAGATGAGTAAATTTCATTTATGATTTTTTGGAAATATTTCCTAATCTAAGCGCTATAGGAAAACTTTCGTAACAATTTCTTAGCTCTGATTTTTCTGTGTCCAATACATTCCCGGATATTTAAAAAAAAATTGATTTATTTTGATTCCCAACTGCATCACAGATTTTCCTCATATATCTCTTAATTTAAGAAAGATAGAAAAAATTTCGCAATTCCCTTTTTTGTAGCTCTAGTTTTTCTCAATAAAAAAGGTTACCAAAATTTCTTCATCTGCTTTGAATTTCAGAATATTTAGAAAAAATTCTCAAACTAATCATTAAAATTGTTTAAACATTGCAGGTTCGAGAGATGTGGAATAATATCAAATATTCGTACACACCTACGTCAGAATTTAGTTAATGCATTGAAGAGTAAAGATATGACCTTGAATAAAGCCAATATCCCTCCAAAATCAGCAAAGCAGTATATCTACGATTTATTGATTGCTGAATACTTGTGGAATCATAATTATGCATACACACTATCAGTATTCGCTAGTGAAGCACCTCTATTGATTAATTTTCGTAAACATGTCCAGCATGGTGATAAAATTGAAACGAGTGATAAAAATAAACTGCAAAGCGATTATGTTTATCATACTTTGGAGACACTGGGAATTAATCCACTAGAGACAGATGGACAGGCTATTATAATGGAGTACGATAACAATGATATACCATTGTTATTATCAATATTAAAGTATATCAGTAAATATAGAAAACCAAAGAATGTAGAAATAATTAGAGAAAATTTAAAAATTCCTACGAAGAATTGTAGAACTCAGACTGATTTTCCAAAGAAAAATGTTACTGCTGAAACATTAAAAATTGTTGCAGCTAAAAAAAAACTTATCAATCAAAAAGAAGCATTTGATAATGAATTGAGAGAAAAAGAGGAGGCGTTGAAAAAAAGAGCCAGTGATGTTGAACAGCAGATGTTTACGTTGGATGAAAAATTAGCTGAAGTTCAAGTGAGAAATTCACGCAATTTTTTTATTTTTTTAATCTTTAAAAAGACTTCAGAAATTGATGGACAACTTAATTATGATTCTTTGCTTTCAGAGTTTAATGCAGGCTGTAGATGTGAAGGAGAAGCAATTGAATGAGGTCAGGAAGGAGGATGAACGTAGAATTTATAGGAAAGAACTGGAATTGTCGGTTAAGGAGAATTCATTGGCGCGCGAAGCTGAAAGGTGAAGAATCGATAAGCAAAGTTCTATGATGAGAGTAATTCAGTTATGGAGTGTAGATTCTTTTGCAGATATCTTCGGAGTGAATAGGTTTACAGGAAATTTTGTGGAGACCTTTCCTCTGAGAAATTTATGCTCAACAAAAAAAGTTTCTTTGCAAATTTTATTAAGCTAATGAGCTTAAGATAAATAGCTTCGAAGATATCCTCAAAATAATTTACATGCAATTTTCAAAACTGTTCTTTTTCAACTTGACAACTGAATTTATTTTGAACTTAATGGAAATAATGGATTTTCATGAATTTTGTGATTTCATAGGAAAGATAAATTTCAAATTGGAATTGTCATTAAACCATCAATTTTGACACAATAATTTTCAGGTTATTTGAAAAATCATTTGATCAGTTCAGTAGTGAAGAAGTAAAACACGATAAGTCGATTTTTTTCGCCGAGATTTTGCAAATATCTCGGAAACTAATGGAGATACGCCCTTTTTGCCCTAATGCTTTTTTGTAGAGAATTTCAAGAGCTACAAAAAAGCATTAGGACAAAA
>JABSMS010007183.1:0-14790 GCA_018902275.1 Aleiodes sp. PSUC_FEM 10030003
GAAAAATTTATCTTTTCATGACTAAATAAAATAGGATTGAGAATTAATAGATAGTATTAACAAAATCCTATTTGAACTAATTCTAATAATTTTTCTCCCAAACTTTAGAGACAATCGCAGCGCCATCTGTTGAACGTGCGACGCTCTATCTCATACAGCAATGGCGGCTGCACGCTTCGAATCGTAGTTTACTACTTACGTCGCGAATATTTATTCAATTTTAACGAGAGTAGTGTTAAAAAATTGCTAAAAATAGCAAAAAGTGCGCTAGACAAAGTTTTCAATAATCCCTTGTTCATCTGTTGTGCAATTCGTCTTTTTTTAAAAGTGAATTTCCGTCAGCAATGGCGGCGACACGGTGATCTACAAATCCACCAAATTACTCGTTTCTAATTACACTCTAATCAGTTTAATTATTAATTAAGCTCCTCAAATTATTGTCTAGCGCAATTCAAAAATAAATCATTGATTTTTATGTGATTTTTTCATATTTTTCTGAGCATTCTGTGAGGAGAAAGTAGTAAACTACGAAACAGCACTTTGTAGATAAAAAAATATCGAGAAAATTATCTACGTATTGTTTTCTAGACACTCCATCCGGGCTTTAAAAGTTCGATTATTTATCGAGTTTATCAATCGATTGTTTATTAAAAAATTAGAATGAATAAAAATTTCTGATCTTTTGCCTGAGATACATCGAAATCCGATTAAATTATTGAATAAATGTTTTTTTTCACAACACAGTTGCTCTAACAATCACTAGGCAAACTCCTTAAACTTCAATCATAATAAATATTATATTATCTATCTCTTAGGTCTACCATCTGGACTCGTAGATAATCTCATAGCTTCAGTCGTGAAGAATTTTCAAATAACCGTCAACAACGTTCACATAAGATACGAAGAAAAATTCGCGTGTAAATCGAGTATTGCCTGTGGATTATGTGTGCAGAGTTTCTCAATAGCAACAACCAACAAGTAAGTCCAGAGTATTTTTCCTACCGGAAAATATCGCATTAGCTGCCGAAGAAAAACTTTGAATTGAAGCCGAGAGGAAAAAATGATTGATTTTCCAGAAGTTCGTAATTCAATTCCAACATTCTCGAGAACCAGTAATAGAATTTTCGCGTTTTTCTTGGAGTTCTGTGTCAATAGAATTTTTCAATTGTGGAAAATTTTCCGAAGTTTTTAATGGAGACTAGAATAGCCGTCCTAAAACTTCTTCGAGAATGTTTGAAATTCAGTTGATCTGCAAATTTGAATTCTTTGAAGAACGATTAATTTAGAATTTTCACAGAGCAAATTTCTTCGACGTTTTCTTTTGGAATTCCTTAATTCCATGAACAGAACCATAAGAAATTTGAATTCATAACCAAATTATTTGTAAAGAACGTGAAAATGTTCTCAATAATCCTTAGTGAATAAGTTTATTGATGAATCTATGAGATAATATGCTCCAGAACTTATCACCACTAATAACTTCACAGAAAAATCCGAAATTCGCATGGATGTGTCCATGAAACTGCCCATGAGTACTCCCACGTGAACTTCCAGACCCAATTATCCATAGAAACTCTCACACATCTAACCCCAACTTCCTTAATTCTGTTCTAACAGCAAATGGAAGCCAGGAGTAACTCCCCCCACATCCTCCTCAGTCTACCAATTGATTCGCGTCGAATCGCTGAGTCTCTACCTAAATCCAAACGGCTCGCCATCCCTAACGGATTACCCGGAGACGTGGGACCTGACAAACCTAGTAGAATGGAAATCAATAATGCATCGTTCCCTCCGAACATTCTCAATGAACGCCGAAGACTTCGAATTCCTCGTAAAGCCCTTCACAACGAAGATCAAAGTAATCGTCAATCAGTGCAACACGAGTCAACCCTCACGAATGCTCGTCGACATTGTCCTTCAGGACGTTGCTATGCAACTAACCGAGAAGCAGTTCTCAAGTTTCTGCAAGCTCTGGAGTTCCCTGCAGCAGGGACCCATCGAGCACAACCGTTTGATCCAGAAATCCCATCCGAACTGCTCAATCAACGATAATCCATCGGCCTGGTGGAAATACGCGTTGACAGCTGTTCTAGAACAGAATATACGTCCTTACACGTGGAATTACGTGAAGAATCATCGTCACAATTATCGAAAATACAAGGAGACCTTCATGGAGGCATTACTCAAACCAAATGACACGGAACTCAAATTAGATCTGCAGAAATACGAGGATTGCTTGACCATTATGAACATTATAATCGCGCGGGAGGAGGGAAAAATCGAACTGAAGAAGCGCGAACCTGAGTGCGTTACGATCGAAACACTCAACTCATCTGACATCAAACTGATCGTTGATTACGAGAAATTACAGGAATCAACAGGAATTCCGATAAGCCCGAAGACGCTGAAGAACAACGATGAACTGTCGAAACTCAAAATCGATTATTCGCCGAAGCTGATCGAGAGGAAATACAATTTTACCTTAGCAAATTTGTCGTTATCGCTGCTGAAGAATGATAGTAATGAACGAGAACGTGAGATTCTGGTTATCACGATGGGACAATATTTAATGAGTGTCGAAAAACGTCCGCAGTTATCAGCCTACAAAATATCAGCGAGAGCTGAGAGTTTAGTTATCGAGGGCGCTTCCGCAATTGAGAATGACTTGATACCGTTATTGACAGCTGACAATATTCTGACTGGTAATACAGCTGTCAATTTTCTTTCAATTGATTTCGAGAAAAATCCAGACAGCCATGACTTTAATTATGAGATCAACATGAGACTAGAGTCATTTGAAATAACTTACAATGATTATTCGATTAACGAGATTATTAATTACTTCAAACGCAATGAGGCTAACGTTAATCACTTGTTATTGAGTATGAACAAGATGTATGGTAAGACGATTGACAAAACCGTCGGTATTATAACGTCGATAATGAACAGACGCTTGCGGATTAATTTGAAATTAGACATCAAAGCGCCTTACATCGTTTTCCCGGACAATTCGACGATGAACAGTGAAAATATTGTGCTAATAGATTTCGGTAGAATAACATTGAAGACCGAATTGCAAGCTCCCGAAGTGCAATTGGATGACGCAACACTGATGGAACTCGAGGAACTGCTTTATGATAGGATCCACATTGTTCTGACGGACAGTCAAGTATTAGTTTGCCACTCCGGCGATGATTGGCGGGAATCCCGGAACCTCAAGGATTCGGAGTTCCATATTCTCCCGAAGATCCAAGGAAACGTTACGATATCCTTCAGCATAAAACCGGACTATCGCCTGCTGCCGAAGCTGAAATTGAACGTAACATTGTCGACAATCAAACTGAATATATCGAAGTACAAAATCGTTTGTTTGAACGATTTTCTGAGTCAATTCACGATACCAAAACCAGCTAAACTCGAGGAGTTCCGGAAGAATTTGATGAAATTGCATGACGATACGAGTCAGTGTAAATTGACGTCATCCTGTGATCTTATTAAGATAAGAACGATTGTGGCATTATCGTCGTTCATAACTATTCGGAAGAAAGTCGACAATTTGAAGAATGAAATCGATGAATTGGTTGATACTGACAAGAGCATTGTGTCGTCATCTGAATTCAGTGAGGATGATTTGGAACAATGGATCAAAACAGTCAACTACTCGGGCTTCGATGACAATATATCGCCCCACAACAACGTCAACATATTGTTGAGGATAATGATCGGAGAATTGTCGATCCACGCAACGTGTTCGAGTAGCGCAAGTAATTCTGACTCTAACTTCCGTGAGAAGCCGTATTTGATCTTGAGGTTGTGCACGATTTATCTGGAATCAGCTATCATGGAGTACGGTCCAGCGCTGCAGTTTGGCATCGGAACAATCGTATTGGCCGACAAAACGAATGCAGGAATAACAGGTTCTTATTTGGAATTGATTGCGACTGACGGTACCTACGATATTATCGGCATATCTTACAGAAAAGTAAAAGCGAATTGTCCGGACTTCAAATCCCACTTCAAAAGCATCGAGCAATCACTAGTTGTTAACGCGAGGAACATCAATATTGTTTTCCATAAACAAGCATTTATGAAGCTGAACGATTATCTGGAGGACTTAATGAATATCCCTTACTCGAATAATTCCGGGAAAATTCCGACGTTGATAGAAATCGTTAAGTACACGGGTAACCTATTCAAAAAGCATGAACAAGATCCGCCAGTTCCACCCGGTGCCATTAAACTAAGCTATTCAGCGAGGCTGAATAGCTTATTACTGAAATTGTGTACTAAGGACACGGATCTGTTGGAGGTTAAGGTCAATGGAGTGGAGAGCGATTGCATTTATAATGCTAATGAGCGAATGATCCTCAGGGGACACATCCGGAATATTACAATCGATGACTTGAGCGATATTACACTCTACACGAAGATCCTGACAACCGACGAGGACAAAGTCCTCGACCTCAAGTACGTTAGGCACGCGCCAAAACTGTATTCGTCAAAATTATCATCGGATATCGCCGATAATGATAGTAGCGAGAAGAACGATATCAAGAGTGACGGAAGCTTCAAATTATCATTCGGTAAGATAAACTGCGTATTACTGTCCGAGATATTCAGGAACTGCCGCCATTTTGTTGAGCCATTCGTTCATATAGTGCACGCGGTCTTTCCAAATGGCGTTTCCCGCATTTTTTTGAATCGGAGCATCGAGGAATTGCGGAAGAGCGCGACGAAGCTTCATATATCGATTGACGTACAATTACCGACGCTCTTATTTCCGCAAAAGAGAGATCTGCCGAATGTTCTGGTTATCGACTTTGGGCATCTGTCGATCGAGAATTTCTTCAAGAAAAATTTCAATTCACAGATCATCGATAATATTCTCATCAAATTGTCGTCGGTGACGATCTCGAGGGCTATAATGACTCTCGCGGGAGTTTTGAAAATGCAAGAGCCGATTATCGAACATGTTGAGATAAGATTAGACCTCAAGAGGAATATAGAGTGCCGTGGGAATAACAGCGGACGGCTCAATGGTCTCTGCGAGATAATTGGATCTGTTGATCAATTGATTATCAATTTGAGCAAGAAGGACTTAGCGTCGATACTTAACATCTGGGAGGACAATGTCATGAAGATTATTGATATTAATGCGAATGGGTGTGACGAGCATTATGAGATCGACGACAAGGGGAATTACTATGAGAACGACGCACTCAAGAAATTGGAGGTGTTCTTCACTAATGACGAGCATCCGGTTTGTGAAGTCAACATGAAGATTACGTTCGATGGACTGCAGTTCAATCTCTTCAGTGATTCCGATGAGGTATGGGTGGGTTTTGGAGGGGAGGTGGGGTAAAATGGAGAGTCGTGGAGTGAGAGAGAAGGGAAATGAAGGGAATCTTTCGTTATGGTTGGTTTTTGTTGGATATCTCGGAATTTAGGGGATCGTGCTCATTCGTTACATCGCGATTTTTGAATATGTGTGACTCGAATTGATGCATATATAATTAGAAGTATAAAAGAATTCGTTTAAGATGATAAGGTGGTTGTTTCAAGACCATTTGAACTCCGAAAGCTTTACGAACGTTATTTTCTGAGATATTTCATCAAAATTCGTTACAAATTGAAATGATTTCGCTTCGTAATCGAGTTCTAGAGCTTGTCTTCTATGAATTACCCATTTTGCCCCATTTCAGCCTCTAGTTATTCAGAAAATTTGAGTATTTCCAATTAAATTGCAATTTTTTTTGCACGTTTCATTTTAGTAGCGAAGAGGTGAAACAGGATAAGTCGATTGTTTTTCTCAAATATCTCAGAAACTAGTGGAGATACGTCCTTTTTGCCCTAGTGCTCTTTTGTAGCTCTTGAAATTCTTTACAAAAAAACATTAGGACAAAAATGGCGTATCTCCATTAGTTTCCGAGATATTTGTAAGAGAAGATCGGCGAAAAAATCGACATATCCTGTTTTACCTCTTCACTACTGATTTGTTTTATTCATTTTCTTTTTCGTTAGGTAGTGAAACATGATTTCATGAGATCCTTTCCCGGATATTCGATTATTTGTGCGATGTAAGCCCATTATTTTTTTTTACTTTCCTTAAAAAATATTCTTTGTTCTTCATTCATCTTAATTCACATTTTCTCGTTTATTCTTTCCTCAATCAAAATGTTTTCTCGCAAGTGCAACTGGTGATTCTTGTTTTCATGCGAAATAGGTGCTCAGTTCACCAGTGAGAGACTTGAATAATGGCTTGGGAAAATTGAATCTCGGCGAAGTTACTTTGTCCTTCGAATTGTACAGCAATCGGAGCATGAGCATGAAAGTATCACTGAGGACTTGCGTCCTTGAAGATACGCGGAAAGAACCGACGGTTATAAGAAAGTGAGTTCGATAAATCGACAAGTTGAGAAATTATCCTTCCATTGATTCGTGAATATCTCGGAAACTATTGACTTTAGAAGAATTCATCAAGAAACCTTTTTTGTAGAGAATTGAATTCTCCACAAAAAAGATTTCTTGACATTTTTCTCTAAAACCGCTCGTTTCGGAGATATTCACGAAAAAACGTGTTTCTTTCAACTCGTTTCATTATTTTACCAACGAAATAAAAATGATTTGAACATGACCATCGTCCTTCCAGGATCATACAGTCGCCAAAATCAGCTGGTCTGAACTTCGAATCAGTCATCTCCGTGTCGGAGCCTCCGGTGTTCGACTTCACATTTACGCAAGCTCCAGAAGGAGACAAGTGCATCGATATGTTGATCGAGGAGACGCGTGTGAATTTATCAATTCCATTCTTTCTACAGTTGATTAAATATTTTGTCGAGTCATTACCAACTGAGCAGATTGACAAGGGCGTTGTCAATGAGGGATATGAGGCAGGGAACAACCACACTGATGTTCGTATTACAAATTATTAACGGCATTATCCTAAAATTCATCGGAAGTGATAAAGAAGAAGCAGTTGGATTGTTTTCATATAAATTCTTTAGTAAATATCTTCAAAATAAGTGCGTTCAGAAAAAATTCCGGAGACCTTTTTGTAGAGAATTTCAAGCTCTACAAAAAAGCTCTCTTGATAAATTCTCGTAATCCTAATATTTCCCAAGATATTCACAAAAGAATGAACTCGCGATATTCAAAGTGCAGAATAATCATTAAAATTCTCTAAATAACTTTTTTGAATTTTTCACGGTCTCCGACAGGTGACTGAAAAATCGAAGGCGAAACCCCAGCAACTGATAATCGAACCGCCAAATGAAATTGAAGACCAATCAGGTGAGTTTATTTATATAACTGCGCAATTCACCGTAATTTCGTTTCATTCCTTCCCTCCTTCCTTCCTCTATTATTTAAAAGCCTTGACCCTGTGCCTCCTCCTCTTTCCACTCTTTTGATGTATTTGACACCTCTCCTCCATTTTCATCACTTTTTATTTTGTTCTTTTGTGTATCCTTTCAATTCATCCCTCAATGCTCGCTCAAACCTCTTTGTCACCTGTCCTTGCTGCAGTTCCTGTTCGCTCCTTTTTTCTCTACTTTTTTCACTGAATAATGTCACTCGTCCAAATATGAATCGCTGCTCAACTCGCTTGATCGGGAAAACATTGAATTTTTTTCCTGAATAAAGAAGAGGTTTCCCCAGCAAGGTGAGCAGTGTTATTCAATTCACCTCTTACCGGCAATAGCGATCCACAAAAGAAAAGGATTCCAATGAAGATTTCTCTATCTCGAGTGGATTCAGAGATATTTCAATGAGGAGAAGAACGGTTATTACAAAAATTACTTTCCCAAAAAATTGCCGACAAAGTAAAATTTGGTCTTCATCAATCGTCTCCTTACTCATTCACTCCATCATTTCAATTTCAATTGATTGATGATTCCAGGCACATCAGTATCAATAAGAATCCGAAAACCAGAGGTCCTTCTCTTCGGTGATCTCAGAGCTAGTAATGCGCATGCAATTCTCATCCAAGCTGAATTAATGATCGAAAGTAGCAAACACACCGGTACATCATCGATTGTCTGCAATTTATCTAATGTCTGCGCTAAAAGCAAAAGCCAGGAACGTTTCAGACGCCAACCACCCCAATGGGTGCTCAGGCCCTGCGACATTGAGATTTTCTACAGCGAAAAATCCAACGAAGATCACGGACAAGTTATTTTGGCTGTCAGCTCGGTTAATGTTCATTTGTCAGCTGGTACTGTTTGCACACTGAGTCAAATATTGAGGGATGCCTCTGAGATATTAAAAATACTTGATACTAAATTTGAACATAAAAATGATTATCCCGATGCGACTGGGTACGCTGATCTTTGGTCGCCCAAAAAAATATTCTCAACGCCATGCAGATTACATGAGAATGAACGTAAGAAAATAAATTTAAATTATTGTAAATATGGAATTGTGTAAAAGATATCATAACCACTTCACTATACCGGAATTTCGCCTTAATCCACTGGAATAACGGCATTTTTTCACATATATTGAACAATTTAGTAGTAGAGCGTGTGAAGAAAGATAGTTTAAAAAATCTAATTCACATTATTTTTATAAAATTCTCGGAAAAAGTACGGTTAACGAAAATTCATGAAGAATCTTTTATTATATAAAATAAAATTCTACAAAAAAGTTCTCCTGAATTTTCGCAAAGCCCATTCGTTCCAAGAATATTTATAAAGAATGTAAAAATATTCTTTGACTCATCTTTCATCACTTCTCCTGAAATATTGCATAGATCTCAGAAATAATTGGGTGCAGATGAATTTTTCATGACATCTTTCTCGTAGAGCCTGAAATTCTCCGCAAAAAAGCTATCTTGGAACATTTACGTACGCCCGATTCTTTCCAAGTTCTTCCACAATCACATGCACAATATTCAGCTAATAAATTACGCTTTTCATGAATATAAAAGAATTCTGAGAACGAAATTACAGACTGGAGCATGAATACTCCTCCGCATTTTGGTGAAATCGACGATCCAACAGCGAATCACATCAAAGTACTCAATTTGAAACCCTTTGAAATTCATGTAATTCTGGAAATGGAAGATACAATTGAACGTATTCCGATGGTCAAAGCTGAAATTGAAGTTGGAGCTTCCATCACATCGATTAATTCAACGTACAAATTCGATTCGAGCTTTAAAATTCATGCATTCTGTTACAATGCCAGTCGCGGCAGCTGGGAGCCCTTTATTGAGCTCTGTACTAAAGATGACGTCACGTACTATCCTTGGGAGTTAACAATACGGGTAAACAAAATTGTAGAAAGAAAACTTTGAATAGAGGGAGGTGGAGGAAAATGGACGTATTGGTTTTTTGTTGGAATTGAAAGATTTTAAGTAACGAAAGTCGCTTGAAAAGAATGAGAGCACTTGAGATAAGATTCTTTCAATGCTTTCATTGAAAAACCGAGGAAATTTCTGATGAGAAACATGTACCAGAATTTATGTTTAGGATTTTTCGGAAAATTCGAGTGAATTTCGAATTATTTTTCCATGAGTTTCGAGGAAGTTATAATTTATTTGATCAAAAATCTCTGAAAAATTGATTCAAAATTATCAAGGTCGACGAGAAATGAACTCATCTTTACGCTGGTTCTTGATTTTTTACACTAGAACAACTAGAACCGAAAATATTTGACTGAAAACTGAAAATCCGTGGAAACGGAGAAGGTAGTGGCTCCAATTTTTGCAACCCCAAAAATCAATTCTTACACATATTTTTCATCGGGAATTTCCTCAGCTTTTCAATGAGATTATTAAAGGAATTCTCATTTAAACCATTCCATTAGAACGTCCATTTTACCACAAACAATTACCTCCACCAATTTCTTACGAGTGATGAAGTTGATGGATTTTCGAAATTGTGGAAACACCATAGAAACCTCACGCGAATGAACTGAAGATAAATTCATCGTAAACCATCCAAGCTCCGTAGAAAAATGCGGAATCTTCTGGATCTGTCTATGAGTCCATCGAACTTCAAGAAATGCCGCTTACACCTTTAAGCCTAATTCAATAGCATCTTGAATAGCTTTAAGCTAATTTAAGATGAATCAATAGTATCAAGTTGTATTGTTTTTCGGGGATATGATTAGTTTCTAGAAGCGGAGTTCTCAATTAAGAATAAAAAGAGAAAGATAATGCAAAAAAAACGATTCCTCTTCTCAGATTTTATCAAATAAGTCAATAATCAATGCCAAAAAATAGGTTTCCACAGAAATTTCTGATGAAACTCCCGCAATTGTGGAAGTCCATCAACTTCATCCTCTCAAATTCCTCGAGTAGCAATCAAAAATAATTTGTTTATAAAGATTTATCAAGCGGAATCACACGAACTAAATTCCTGCATTAATAACAACAATCAATTGAAGAATCAAATTAAAAAATCAACACCAAAGAAGAAACGCCTGAATAATCACACTTCGTGTGAAGATGATCAGGGTAACGAAGACATGCTGTTCATTCGTCCAGACGCAACAGAAATGACGTCGAAAATAAGTTTGAATGAGTACAGTTTCGAGCACGACGAAGACTCTGATTCAAATGACGACGATTGTTCCGAGAAATTAGCTAGAAGCTTCAGTCATTTGTTCACAAGTAATGAAAGCGATGATGAGGATGATGATACGGACTCCGACAGTTCGAGTAAATGCGAGGACGAGGGCTTGGAATTAACACCGGAGCATGTATCGACGAAAAATAAATTTTCTTATGACGTTAAAACAACAAGTGCCAGTGGAACAATAAATGAATCGCCGTGTCTGGCTAATTACATAATTATCAGTGCCGAGGAGAGAATTAATTTCACTGTCACGCAGAATACAATAACGATTATCGATATTATACTGAACATATTCTCGAAGAATAAAACGGGTATACCAATCGTACCTACAAATGCTGGGAAATTGAATCTTATCAATGAAATTGGTCATGCCAGTGTCATTGAATTAATTGCGGAGGAGAAGGTAATTAAATTTTTGTTAACAATTCATTTCACTGTAATCAATTCATTGTAAACCTTTAAAAATTGGAACTTAAGCCCCTTTCATTCCAACTTTCCCCTTTTATAACCAACTTCAGAACAAACTTTCCTTCAATCTTCCGAAATCAGTGCCATAAACTTTCCCAAATTCTTCCAGGGTAAAGACAACGTCAGCCGCCTAATAGCTTCAAAAGAATTCAAACCCATCGACTCCCCAGTGAGCCCCCCGAGTTCTCCCGAAAGCGAGTTCTGCATTTCTGAGCCTTTCATGGAATCTGCTTTTGCCGATCACACCGGTTCCATATACACCGACGATCTTAACGATCCAGTCATTTTCCCCGACGATTCCCCAATGCACATTTACAACAGCATGACTGAGGAAAGTCTCCGTATTCACATAGACGGTTTCGAAGACACCATGATCTACTGCCCGAAATGGCACGGAAACAAGTTAATTCCTCTCCGGCCATCAAAATCCAACGTCACGTACCATCTCATCGTCGAGGTAACCACCGATCACCATCTTCACCGGACAATAACCGTGCGCTCGCCCCTCCAAATAAAAAACGACACAAGCTACGCGATCGGCATCTACTACAACAAGAAACTGGCCGAGGAACTCAAGCTGAACAGCCTCCTAAACGGCGAAGCGACAAATCCCTTCGACGATTCCATGAGAATAACCGTCATCGAGCCAAATGAAACGTACAACGTGCCCCTCTTCATTACCTACAACTTCAATCTTCATCTAATGCCAGTCAACATGGAAAAGTTCAGCGTCAGCAATATCGGTATATCGTGGAAGGAACTCACCGACAATAATCCGAAAGACATCTTCTGCTCAAGCGACAGCGACAGATTGTTCGCCGTGAAGGTTTACTCCACCGACAATCTCACAATCAACAACTACCAGTGGTCGAACAACCAGCAACTACCGAATTACCTGATAAGCATAATTCCGCCGTTAATATTCGACAATAAGCTGCCGTTCGTTGTGGACATCAACGTTCCCTCGATTGATTACGACGTACGGATCGAGCCTGGCCAGAAAATCAACGTCTACTCGATCAACTGCAACGTCGACACAACCGTCAACATAAAGATTCAGAACTACCTGAAGACCCAGTGGTCCGGGACATTCAAATTAACAAACGAATTCGACAAGAAGCTCATCAAGATGTTTGCAGATGGCGACACCGACGCACTCTGGCGACCAATCAATCTCTCAATCGAATTAACAAAGTTGAATAGTTGGATGGTGATGATCTACTCAGACTACTGGATAATTAACAAGACCGGATTAACTCTGAAACTGCAGGAAACTCTGTCGAACAACATCGAGATCAACGACGAAGAGTTGATAGTCTTCTCGCAGAAAAAGCAGCGGAAGAAGTACGTCATCCTCAAAATCCAGCAGTCCGACTGGTCCCAACCGTTCTACCTCGACTCTATAAACTCAACGTCGCTAATAATCTGCAAGGACATCGAGCGCAAACGCAAATACAAACTCCTCTGCAACATCAACAGCTCAAAGCTTTCGCCATTGTACACAAAGATAATAACATTTTTACCCTATTTTTTTATTAAAAACAATACGAAGAGAGCGTTGAGATTCATGGAGGAGAACGACGACGCCGATCTATGGTACGACTTAACACCGAATCAGGGAATCCCCTTCTGGCCACTAACCGACAGAATGAACATGCGCGTTAAGTGGAAAAACAGTCAACTCGTCTCGCAGCACTTCAACTTGATTAACATCGGTAAGATAGTTCTCCGGATGGAGAACGGGACGGGTCTTTGTGTAGATGTTAAGAACGGCGTTAAGTCAACGTACTTGATAACATTTGAGAAGTATTATTACGGCCTGGCGCCAGTGCGGATCGACAATCTCTGCGACGATCTGTTTCTGAAATTGAATCAGGTCGGTTTGGGACAGGTCGCCCTGTTAAGTCCCTACCAGAGTCTTCTGTACACGTGGGACGATCCGACCGTCGAGAGACAACTCATCTGGAACGTTTACAACAGCAAAACTAAGGGATACACCGCGGAGTTCTCCGGGGATGGTTTCGGCAAGGAGACCGTTACATTCAGAACGATAAAAAAGTCCCAGGAAATCGTTTACGATAGGAAAGTCAAGCGGCAGAGGATCAAGAAAATCAAACTGAACGTTAGTAACGACGGAAGCAGTAGCTACAGCGATACTACCGACAGCGACGACAATTATGACGACGAGAAGATGGAGAAAGTCGAGAAGAACAAAACCGTCATTTATTGGATCAGCTACGTCGACAGGAAGCAGCGCGTCTTAAGCTTCACGCAGGACGAACTGCTCTATGTCAAACTCAAGAACTTCGTTAATTCGGAGTTCAGCAAGTACGATTACTACGTCGGACTTGCCGGCGTTGGCGTCAGCATTGTCGCGGATAATCTGTCGAAGAAACTCAACAATCGCGAGCTTGCGTATCTCAGCATTAGCGACTCTGCTGCACACTGGGAACTCGATATTGGCAAGAAGTGGAAACTCCTGACGATCGAACTAAACGCGTGGCTCGAGGACAAGTACAAGAATTCAAACGGTTATGCCAAGCTCAACAACTCGATCGACGTTAATTTCCTGAAAATGCACATAACGAAACCGTTTTACGGGAAATTGAGGAGGACTTATTCGCCCGGATTGTGGTTGAACGTTAGGAAATCAAATTCGCTCGTTTATTTACAGGGTAGTGTCCATCGAGTTCAGGTGGATAATCAAAAATACGATACGATATTTCCGATTATTTTGCGGTCTGGTGGTAGAAAGTTGTTTAGTAATAATTGTGTCTCGCGGTTTAAACACAGTGTTGAATTTTTGGTGATTAGGCAGAAGAACATGATGAGTAACTGTTGGAAGAAAATAAACGTCATTGTGCGAGAGTTCCATTTGAACTTGCAGGAAGAGTTCTTTATCGAGTTGATCGATGAGTTGATGCCGAAGAAGTGTAATGAGAGCAAAACTTCGCTGGCTAGCAGGCTCAAGAGCGATTTGGCGAATGTTTATGTGCCGTTTCCCGGAGCTGGTGAGGCGAGTTCCAACGGGGACTTTGTTGAAAGCGTTTATGTTGCGCCGATCAAGATCAATGTTAAGTTGCTGGCGTCTGCGGATGCTAGACTGGTTAATTATGATCCGATGGACTATTGCCATGTTTTTAGGCAGCTGTTTGATTATGCCAGCAAGGGAACTTTCCTGAAACAGGCGGAGTTCCGGCTTCCGCATTATGAGAGGAGCCATGTTAATGTTGACGTTGAGGAATTGGCGAGGGATATTTGCAAGGATTATAGGGATGAACTGAGGCATCAGTTCAATGTCAGCGTGCAGGGAATGACGGTGCTGGGAAACCCGTACAGTTATAACTTCAAGGCGCCTGGAGACGCGTTCTATGATACCGAAGCGGTGAGTTTTCTGGGAGAACTCTCAGTTTTTTTTATTATTTTGGGATTCCAGGGGTTTTTTATGTGTGGTTTTTGAAGAGCGACGTCAGGCCGAATGGAGTGTCTAGAAAACAATACGTAGATAATTTTTTGTCTACAAAGTGCTGTTTCGTAGTTTACTACTTTCTCCTCACAGAATGCTCAGAAAAATATGCAGAAATCACATATAAATCACTGATTTATTTTTGAATTGCGCTAGACAATAATTTGGGGAGCTTAATTAATAATTAAACTGATTAGAGTGTAATTAGAAACGAGTAATTTGGTGGACTTGTAGATCACCGTGTCGCCGCCGTTGCTGACGGAAATTCACTTTTAA
>JABSMS010007194.1:0-14786 GCA_018902275.1 Aleiodes sp. PSUC_FEM 10030003
TTATTAAATATTTAAATAATCGTAAATATTTTAATAGCCACTTCTCATTGAAAGAGAAGCTATTAAATATGTAAAAAGAAAGCATTTTTTTGAAATTGAAAACTGATGACAATGCGGATGTCACAAAGCCTACGCAAGCTTTTCAATGGAATTCAAAGGATCGAATCATAAAATCCTCTCAAAAAATAAATGGAAAAACTTTTTTTTTCATCCAACCTCGTTGACTCGGTTACATTTCTCGCTTTTCCATGTACCACATTTTACCCCCCGTTGTGTAATGCTGCCCTACAGCTACGAAATGCGCAGTGCTTTTGTACAGAAGCCCATGGAAGCGTATACATAACTGGCGCTGTGTGTGACAAAAGTTTGTTTCTCGATTTTCGGACAGGATGAAGCAAGGGGTGCTCGTGGCTGGCCGTCTCCCCATACTGCTACAGGAAAGGTCACTACAATTTTTATCCTCCTCTTTTTAAGCCACTAATAAAAAGTCCATGTCTCTATTTCATCCTAAACTTTTTTTATATTTCCTCCTTAACGCTGTCCCGTTTTTTCGTTCTTTTACTTTCATTCTATCTTATTTCATGTATTTTTTTTTGTGAAAACTTCTATTATTCTCTTGGTTGCGTGCGAGCAGCCAATTTGTTTGGGCAATATGGGGTGCACACTGGAAACACCGAAAGGATTGTATGTTATTACCCCATCCAGTGGCTATCTAAAAAGTACCCGAGAAGATTTATTGTCCTCACGTTAAGTATCACGAGTTTCTCCATTTTTATCTCCCTCCCCCTCTTTAAAAATATTTTCTCTTCCTTTTAGTTTTCGCGGCACGAAATTTTTCCGAAATCCTAGTGTGGCCCTTGAGAAAAGTCAAAGGAATAATATATATATATAATTCATTTAAAGTAGAATTCAACGGTGCAAGAAATTATTATTCAATGGGATCGATTACCGACATGCTCCCACTTGCGCAATGAACGTGACCCGATGAGAATGCTCCCGTGGGGGTACCTTGTAACTACCACGCGCCATGAATATTTAAAAAAAACTTTATGCTTTGACGCTCCACTATTCTTTCTCTCGGCTTACTCCATCTAAATATATTTTGCCACCCTCTTAAATCATCAGACTCTTCTCTTGTTTCAATGTATTATTCTGAGGGTCTGTGATGTGATTCAAAATGAATGAATATGAAGAACGAGAGAGAAAACAAATAGCCAAGAAAAATTTTCAATTTTCTGAAAGTAACGGACTCATTTCTTATAATTTTCCTTCCTTCTCTCAAGTTAAACAAGAATGATTGATAGCCACGAGAATGATGAATTTACTACGTTTTCCAATGAGCAAATTTACAATTTGGAATATACGTGTTGTGAGTTAAAATTTAGCCGATTTTCTTGAGGTTGAAGCGACGAAGGAAAAACGATTTCCGTCTTGCATGGGAAACTGAGAGTATATGGGGCTGGAAAAAGGCTTTTAACTCCATGTGGCCTGCAAGAGACGGCTCGATAAGCGAAGAAAGGACCCGTGGAAGAGAAATCGATGGGTTAAAAGTGGCGAGAAGAAGGTGCCAAGACGAAACGAATACGGCAGAACTAAAATGGATGGTGAAAATGAAAAAAAGAAAAACTACCACTGGTAAGAGTGCATAGCGTGTGCGTACAGTCAGCCCCCACGGGTCCTCTCATTCTATTCGATCTCACTGAATCTTCTCTCTCCCAGAGTGCACATTTTCGTGTGGCTCCGGGAGTAAGAATGAACGAGAAAAAAAACGGAAAACTGGTAAAAGAGAGAAGAGAATGAAAAAAGAAAACTCGAATAGTAAAGTGGGATAGCAGGTATAGGTTTTTGGAAGCCAAAACCGATTTTAAGAAGGGATAAGAGGGACCATCGGATATGGAGGAAAGTCTGAAAAGACTGTCGGGATTTTTGTAAAGAAACTTATGCATTTTTTTTCAAGCTTTTTTTTCTTTTCCTAATAAAAAGAGGGAGGTTTGAAAAATCCTATATTCCACGATTACCATGCGAATCGAATCCTCAGATTGCTTCGACGGAGGAAAAAAACGCGCGAACATCAACTGGATTATAAATTTTTTTTTTAATAAAGAAACAAAAGATTCGAGTTTATTCTCAAACACGGATGAGACAGAACAATCGCTAAATGTGAATCACACGATGTTTCACAATACCTGAGGCACTTTCTCCTCTGTGAGGAAACTCAAAGACGCACATGACGTACTATGCGAAAGAAATAATAAAGAACGGTGAACATAATGTTACATATAATATACTTTGGAGTGGCGTGAGTTGTATTAGCTTAGAAAAATGGGAAATAAAAACCGAAAGAGTGCTGTATAAATGAATCACCTGATGCGAGGACGAAAAGTTAACGCAACTATGTACATATCCACACCCACATGGGTGCCGCTCGCCCGAATGCAGAGACAATAAAGCCGATAATTAGGCACTGTACCTAGAGTGGATACACGTCACGTACCAATCGAATTGTGCCAGTGAGGAAAATTGCATCGAGGCTTGAGCGTTAAATTAATCAAATTAGAAAAAGAATGACCAATACTTTTTCCTATTCTTTTTTTTTCGTTTTGGAAATGAGAGATAGAACAAAAAATTGAATGGCCTCACAGAGAATCGCGGAATTCCCAATTTCAAAATATAAAAAACGAAAGAAAAAATTCATAGCTGAAAAAATTGTTCTTTAACTATCTCTACAATCATTGAAGCAAAATAATTTGTTCTGTAGTATTTGAAATCCGAAATTTCCCTCGCTTTCCATTTGCAAATTTTCAACGGAAAACCTCGATTTATTCCCCGTTCCACTTAACCACAGAATTGTAAAATAATTACAAAGAGAGTTGAACAATTTTTTCATTTTTTTTTCACTTATTTGTTTGAATTGAAGAAACGGGAAAAAAAATTAATGAATCGCAGAGTGAGTCAGGGAGAATTGTCCCTGGCATTAATTACAGTTTCGCGACTCAACTCATTCTGATACCACTACAGTAAACTCTCTATCCCGTTTTCTCTCTGTTTATCGTTTAGCCACGAGAGCCAAAACCACTCTGAATTCTCTCTGTGTGCCTCTCTCTCTCGCTCTATCATTTCGTAGTATATACAGGGCAGGAAGTTGTGTCGACACTGTGGCTACAACTACAGTACGAATAATCCAACGGCAGTCCCGCTCTCTCATCTTTCCAGTGTATACAAGCTCAAGTGACTACGAAATAAAACTCCCCTCCCTGCCACCAAGAAGGTAGTTCCAAAGCTTAAAAAATGAGCCTACCGAGAAGTGTACCACCACGGCGTTTAATTGCTCAGTAATCACTTGTGCACTTAAAAGAAAAGACAAAGCGACTGTAAAAGAAAAGGAGGAAGACGACAAAGCCGAAAAAACGGTATTTTAATTCACTGAAAAATTCTATCCTCCTTTGTCTCAACATACACAACAAGAGAAATGTCATTATCAGAGTTGAAAAAGAACATTTTTTATCTGATCAAACTAACCGCGTAATTTGGACAATTCTTCCACCAACTTCCACGACTAAAAAAATTCAATCCACAAAAAAATTATTTCACCACAATAAAACAGTTATATTTCTATAAAATTATTCCGTTCTTTTCTTCCATTATTTCTAATTATCTAGGTGTATACTCCAGACAGCATGGAAGTTTACCCGTATACATTGGCCCACGCGTGTAACAGATAGCTCAATGTGGTACATACTAATTCAATTGAAAAGCACAGTAGTATATATACATGTGTTATAATACGTAGTTACTTTGGAAGCTCAGACGATTCAAAACCTGAAGGTACTTCACTGAGTAATAGATATACGGGCTGTGTATGTGAACGTGTTTCTTGCGACTAATGTACAAGGCCTTTGATATAATACCCAAAGCCACGCCCGTGTGTAATATCCATCCAAAGAGGTTTTGAAACAAGAAGAGGAAATACAAGAACTAACGGATATCAGTACAAAAGCAAAAGCCTTCCACCAGTCTCTGTATTATACTATGTAGTTAGTTTTGCCGGAGAGAAATGAAGAGAAGACGCCGAGGGAAAAGGGAAGGGAGCCTATCTTCTCAATGAACGTGACCATTTTCTCAGTTGCCTGTGTATTTGTATTTGCCTTGTTTCTATAACTAGGTGGATTTCTCACTACGTTGAGAGATAACCCGCCTTTGGCCTTTGAGAATCAAGCGTGGGGTTAATTTATGGAATAGCGAAGGTATGACATTAAGAGGATAAAAACAATGTGATACGTGATGATTTTCAGGGTGATTGGATTAACGTGGGGATCTAATCTGGGTCATATAAAACGTCACTGCATAAATCTATACATGTTAAAGAAGAAAAAAAATAGAAAACAAGAAGAAAAAAGAAGAAAATTGAAAGCAGTGGGAAAGCAGAAGAAAAGGAAAGTGAATAAAAAATTAATGGTTCTCTTCTATTTTTCTTTTCATTTAGACGAGAAGGAGAAAAATCATTCCCGATGACTCAATACTCGAAAAGGCGCTTACAGTCGTTGCAGGGGATTTCAATTTAAATAGGAATAATAATAATGTTAATGCGAAAAAGAGATAACGAGCAATTAGCTGTCTTGAAATTTCATAAGCTCCGTCTCGACGTGATTCACCCGAGGGTTTAATTCAAGAAAATTCCTTCGTATTTTTTTTTACTCCCGCCACTCTTCTTGCCATTTCTTTTCTTCCCTCA
The DNA here is from genome assembly GCA_018902275.1 of Aleiodes sp. PSUC_FEM 10030003. Lineage (NCBI taxonomy): Eukaryota > Metazoa > Arthropoda > Insecta > Hymenoptera > Braconidae > Aleiodes > Aleiodes sp. PSUC_FEM 10030003. Next base: position 4,733 of record JABSMS010007194.1, read on the forward strand.
GGTAGAAAACACTTGAGAGGAGGGGAAGTATCCCGTTACCGATTATTGCGAGGATTAGGTTTCCAAAACGCCCTTCGTTAAACCAAGAATGAAAAAATGTCTCTTTTGAAAGTAGGAGAATGCCAAACAAAAAAAAAAAGAAGAAGAGAATCACGAAAACACTTCAAAAATCTTGTGTTATGTTTCTCCTCCTTTCCCCCTTGGAATTTCATTATATTTATGTTTCAAATTCTGAGATTTTGAGGGAAAATAATCACTTAAAAAATTCTTCACAGACTTTATGCACTTTAATGGTGCTTATTTATAGACGTGAAAAATAACTTTTTGACTCAACGTCAGACATGACATTCGATTAATAACGAGGAAATAAAGTAACACTGTTTTCTTTTTTCTTTCATTTCTTCTTGGAATTAAGAGGAAAAAAATTAAAGCTGGAAGTGTTTTTAATAGATAGAGCGATTCAATAAGTCATCTTTCAGTGGCTGATGATTTTTTAAAGACCCTACCAGAGGCATTTATATATTCATGAGTGTATGCCAACGGCGATGAGGTCGGATAGAAGATGAAAACGAGCCATGGTAACGTGAATATAACGGGATCTCTTGCATCGTTATAAGCCTTATAAACGAAAATAGAATATCGAGGCCAGGGGTCAACGGGGAGGAACTGCAAAAAAAAAGGAAACGAAAGAGGCATGGGCTCTCTTGTGTGTCAATTTTTTTTCGTGCCTCTAGGATTTTCTGATGTGTTCAGTACCATCGCGTGAATTCATCCGTGATGGTTTGACTGTATCTGATATCGATTGTAGCATGAGAGACAACGAAAGTGGGGATATTTCGTAGTTGAAATGAAAAATAGTCGGCTAGAAGAGATTTCAGGAGCATGAAGGACTTAACTGCCGTCCAGATGTCGAACAAAAGAGCCCTGTGACTGACCGCTCTCAGCCGCAGGATTTTTCCGTACTTTTTTTTCCCCTAGTCAATTTAGCCCCAATTCCCACTTCTCACTGTCACATTTTGTTTTTTCCCGTTCCCCACTGCGGCAAAATTACGGGAGAAAAATGAAAATATAAGAGGCAATAGTTGGAATTACTCAATTAAGTGAGTGTTCTGTTAGCTTACAAATTATTAAACAAGATTTATGACTCGCACGTTTAATTAGTTTTTCGCCTCATAAATTCACGAATTTAGAGTTAAAAAAACTTGTTGAAATTGATGGGGAACTTGTGAGACTTGAGAGAACGAGGGAAATGACACATTCGTGGCCCGAAAAAGAAACAAATTCGAAACACGGAAATTAGCCGCATTGTTGTCTTAACCGTTGAGTGTGAGAGGGGAATGGATAGTATAATCGTCTTCGTGGCCAGATTTAGTTCATAACCGAACTGGAGTTATAACCCGGGAAATACTCTAACGGAAATTCTCACAATGTAAGAAAAACAATAATATTTTTACTGTGGCCCTACTCGTAACACGCTATTGTCAATGGCAATCACGGTTGTGTACTACCAGGAAAGTGTGTGCATGAAAAGAAGTGATGAGGAAGAGAGTGAATGAGTGAAAGAGATGGAGAAGTTGTTACAAGAGAGATGGTACTAAATATAGAGCCCCTCGTTTGTAAGGAGTCACGGATAACTGTATATGTATGCTTGGGCTTTTTCGGTGGGGAAGATGTTATGGAAGATGAAGAAGGTAGAGTTTGAAGTCGGGAGCTGGGTTGTTACCGTGAGGGGGGGAGAGAAAAGGAAGATTTTAACATCTGTCGTGCAACGGAAGCTCGAGTGAACTCCTTAGCGTTGAAAAGAAAAATATAAAGATGGTAAGGAAAAGAGGAATGAAGAAAAAAATAAGGATTTGTTTAACAAGCAGAAAGCAAAAAATTTTCGTCTGAGATTTAAGATCTGTAGAGAGATAGAAACAGATAAATAACCAATGTTTCAATTGTTGTTTTTCGCGAAAAACTTAGATCTGAGAGAGCAGTCGTGAATTTCAATTTGCTCAATTAATTGTAATGAAGCTAATCTCTCAATTCTTTTTCCCTCTTTTCTATCCGTTACATTCATTGGATTCTGCCTCCAGTATATTCTCCACTGAAAACTTCTCTTTTTTCAAAGCTCTTCATGTTTGTATGTGTGTTACGTCTCTTAATTGAAAACTCGGTGCAAACTCGACCAGGGCAAACAGTTACTTTTTATTTTTTAACCATTTCAAACGCTTTTCTTTCACCAAGCAACCGCCCTCACTCTCTCTCCCACTCCACCAGCGAAACATTCTCACAGGAATTGCTACTCTAATCTCATTGTTTTCGTTTCTCCTCCAACTATCCACAGTTGCACTCCCTCTCTGTCTTCTCTCTGCCAGTTTTTCTCTTCTGCCCATGGGGCAATTCATTTTCGAATGAAGTCAAGTCCGTTATTTTCTCTCCACGCTTTTCCCTCTCTCTCAATCTATTTTCATTCATATATATCTATGTATCTCTGTTTTTATCCGAATATATATTTTATTTCTCTTGACTTTAAATCAGTGACAAATCGCACAGCTAATTGCAAATTCTCACAGCGTACGGAATACCTTTCTTCGGGCTCCTTTTATTCTCGTTTTATTTTCTTTTCTTGTTTTTCCTTGACTGTTCCATAATCAAATGAAAAATTCAAATGAACGTAGAGGGAGTTGAATGTAAAAAAGTCTACGTGGTATTATATTGTTTTATCAATTGTAACACACATGTTACCATCATATTTTTGTTACGGATCGTATACGATTTGTGGCATAAAAAAGAAACAGTGGTTTTAACAGGTGGTAGTTGCGTGGTTTTTTTTACATTTTTTCATTGTTTTTATTTTTCCCTCTTACTTATTTTTTTTGACCTAACATCTCTTTGTTTCGTCCAAAGAACAGAGTTGTTAATTTAGCCAAATGAAAGAGTAGCATTAACCTATCCGGAACTACACTACAAATAACATGAAATGAACGCTTTAGTATTTTTTATGCATTTTGCTATCTTTGCTCTTTCTTCCTTTCATTTCTCTTCTTTTTTCAAGGAAGTTCTTTCTCTTCCTACGTCGTGGCTCGCTGACCAGCGAGAGTTGAAAACTCAACGTGCGATATTGTCTTCTGAAACTGGAGAAAGGTGGAAATATACCTTGGTATATCATACCTTCTACCCACTGTCTCGACTATTTTTTTTTTTTTAATGAAAGTTATGAGGTGGGGGTGACGTCACGATGCACAGCAAGCGCGTGAAATGGCGAAAAACAATTTATATTTATTCCAGTGAAAAACTCAGTGACAATGATTCATTGCGCCTTTGTCCAACATCTCATTTTTTCCATCCCCATTCTCTCTCTTTTACAGTTTTATGCTCTTTATGTTTTTTTTTATTGGTAAACTCTTTAACGTCATCCAGGAGCGTCGTTATAACCATGCCGTGTACAAAAGAATTTGATGAAGTTGCTAGCGAGACTCTCATTCTTTTCTGCTTTATTTTTTTACTTTCTTTTTCCTGTTACAGATTTTCTTTTTTCATAAACTTCTTTTCTCTTCGTACTATGTGAATCATAAATAAAAAATCGATGGTCGATCAGGTGCAATAATGAAAAGGAAGAGAGAGAGTTTATTACAATTTTTTTTTGCACACGTCTGATTTTTTTTCTTTGTTATTTCTTCTCGCTCGCCATGAAAAACACAGGTCAACGATTTTCGCCTGTGAATGACGTAATAACAGGTGTTTCAAATGAAAGAAGAGGGAAGAAATTAAAACAGGGGAGAATTATTTTATGAATGAGCCTATTACCATTTTAGTGGAAGTCTCGAGTTTAATTGCCGCCACGTCAATGTTCTCAGATGACTCAAATTGCAGGGGAATTAAAGAGGATGAATCAAAGATTCAATGTACATATGAGTAAATCACTCAATTATCTTAACCCGAGAATGTCGACAATTTTCAAGAAACATTGAAAGCATCAAGAAAGCATAAAAGAAGTGAGGAGAAAAAAATTCTAATTACACTTTGGCCTTGGCTGATGATAGCTCGAGGCGTTTCTTTTTTTTCGAAAGACCATTATTCCTAGTGTTGCAAAAAATTACCATAATTGAATGTGACAGTTGGCCAAGTACGTTGAAATTTCTGAGGGAAGCCCCCGGAGTGCAGAATGAGGTGGATTGAAACTGGGTCAGGAAATTCGTGGAGAGGGGTAAAAGATACGGGTTTTTCGGTACAAGATATAGAATGGAGAAGGGAAGAGGGCGAGGGAGGGAGAAAGCGGGGAGCTGATAAAGTGTGCATCAAGAGCTGAGGGAAAACGTCGAAAAACGAGTAGAGTTAAGAGGATCGCCTGATAGCAAGAGAGTTTTCCCTCATTCCACTATCTTTTGTATTCTTTTGAGGAGGAGCCACGGGCTCCTGGGGCGGTAGGCATGTCTTTAAACATTTTTTTCTTCTTCCATTTCTACAAAATGTAAATTTTTCACTCAGAGATAATGGAAAAAGAGAAATCAGATATATGTACAATACCAGTTCGATAAATCATTGTGAATTAATTTTTTTCTCCTCTCACGAGAACAGAAAAAAGTGAAGGTTACGTCTATGTAACAGAAGAAAAAAAAACTGGAAACGAAAATGAAAATATTGGAAACGTCGACTCACCTTGTCGGATGGTATATTTCTCGAACTCATCGTAAATCCTAGTGCGAATTACGAGGAAATCCAGAGGCCGTGTGGGTGGTAATTGTCAAAACACTATCGATGCAAATATCCTTGCCCCTATATACTTAATTAATTTAAAAAACTCCCACCCTCTTTATTTATTCCCACTGAATGAATGAACAAGAGAAAAATAATAATGGCACGCAGAAATTCAGACGGTGAATTTTCTGACAGCTTTTAGCCCAAAGAAACAAACAAAAAGAAAACAGATTTTTTTTCTCTTCAATATCTATAAGTACAGCATACAGAAGCCATAAAAAGACGATGCGGATGTGAAGTTGAAACACATACACACACGCACATACACAATTAATCCTCAATTGACATTTAAAACAAATTCTTTTATATCATCACAATTTTTAAAAATTTCTTTTCTTCTCTTCAGCCTCTTTGTTTATATTTATTGATCTTTATCTTGTCAACATAAATAATGATAATTCACGCACAATAATCACAATAACACCATGGTGCTCCTTTATGGCATTAAATCTCGCGGCAATGCCCGCCCCCCACTTTTAACAATATATCTATATTTTCTTTTTCTTTCTCTCTCCTCTCGTAATATTTTCTATTCTCCGAGCTCTCTCTTTCTCTCTAAAATTTTTCCTCTCTCTCTCCCCCTCTCGCTCTTTTCTTATTTTGGCCCGACGTTACTTGTACATGTCGGGCACAAAGTATTTGAGCAACATTTTACCGAGTATTTTTCACGTATCTTTTTAATGGGGAAATAATAACAATCACAATACCACTGCACGCACTATCGTGTAACCAGTGTCAGAGCCAAACACATAAAATGGCGTTTAATCCCCGGAGTGCCCCAATGCAGTATTCTGGGAAAGCCTCGGCCACGGACTGCAAGCCCAGCTGAGAATTCACGCAGTAACCAGCCAGGGTCAACGCCTTAGGACATTTCCGGCAGCGACATCTGTTTAGGCCGAATTATAACAATGATTTGGAGCTATGCAGCCGCCATCTTGTTGGAGAATTCATCACCCGTGTGCTCCCTGTTTTATCGATCGCAACTTTATTCTGTTGTACTTTTCCGCGGATTATCCACCGAAGGAGGAATATTGAATGCTTCAACTTCATTGGATGACTGAAAAATCATTTCCTTCATTTCAATTTTCTCTGTAATCATTATATTCACGTGTATGTGTGCCGCCCTCTATCTTTCATGTTTCTTCGCTTCAACTTCATTCATGTCGATAATTGAGAATGCCATTTAGTCTTCAACTTCTGCCGACCGTGCTGATTGAAGCGATGAATAATGACAGTAGGGATAACCTCACTTTCGAGTGAATCCCGAAAATTCTGAGAAAAATCAGGCTCGTTGGATTTTCATGAGGGTTCATCGGTTCATGGATGTGAAGAGGTTAACACGGCTTTTCACGAACACTGTTCGGTGATTATTGCTGATAATTTGATAGAATGTCGGCGATTATTGATGACAAGATCGTCGCGGGGGCTAAGGATCCCAGTGAAGTCAAAGAAGATCCGATTGTTGCTCTCACCGTAAGTTTGATTAATGACCTTCTCAAAAATTCTTTTCCACATATTCAAGATTTTTAAAATATATATTTATTAATTACAGGAGAGAGTAAATTCATTGTATCAATTTCGTGATCATTACTTTGAAAATCACTCGATGGACAATGCAATAAACAAAAACGATGACATAGAACGTGAAATGAAAGAGACACTGATTAAATTCGACGAGTGTAAAGGCTACGAGATCGATGGTTCACGAGCAAAATATTATTATTTGAAGGGAAAAGCACTGAATGTAGTTGAGAGATTTGTGCCACAGGCGGAAGAACTTCTGAGTAAGGCTGTTAAATTGGAGCCGAAATTGATTGATGCTTGGAATGAACTCGGTGAATGTTATTGGAAGAACGACGACATTAAGCAGGCAAAGAATTGTTTCGTGGGAGCATTGCCCCATGTAAATATCGATTAATTTATTAAATCCTAACGTAACGGAAGGTTTCAAAATTTTTATTTTCTAATTTCTCTTCATCAGGGAAGAAACAAAACGTCTTTGAGGAATTTATCAATGGTATTGAGACAGGAACCAACGGAAAATCACAAACAAAGAGTTGAGAATATTAAACAGGGCGTGGAGTATGCTAAAGAGGCAGTTGCAATGGATACTGGTGATGGTACGTCTTGGACAATATTGGGAAATGCTTATTTGGCTTCTTTCTTCACGATAGCACAAAATCCTGCGACTTTGAGGCTCTGTATGTCTGCATATGCACAAGCAGTAAGTATTAATGTCATTCAATATTTTATTCATGAATAACTGATGAATTTTTTTTAAATTTCCTAGGAGAAAGACGTCATTGCCAAAAGCAAACCGTATTTATTTTTCAACAAAGCTACAGTAAGTAGTTTATTCACATTAAAGAGTAGTGATGCATCATTTTCTTCATTTTCTCATTTATTTTTCATTCAAATCAGGCACTGAAGTATCAAGAAGAGTATAAATTGGCACTCGAGGCATTCAAACGTGCAATGTTACTTGATCCAACTTGGGAAGCGCCGAGATCAAAATTTGATGAATTACTCAAGTACCTTAAAGACGTACAAAATTTAATTAATAGCAGGGGACGATTGAAACCTAAAAGACTGTATCAAATGACTCAGGTAATGGGAATTTCATTTAAACTTTGTTGTATTCTTCAGAAGTCAATTACTGTTGTTAATTTCTTCTTTTTTAGGCCCTGGATAAAAAGCACATGGGCCCATACAAAGAAGGTTCATACACTTCTGGCAATAAATCAGTAAAATTGGAATTAACTCCGTTTAAAGACTTGAATTCTGGTATTAATATTGAAAAAGTTATTTTTGGAAAAGTAGTCTGTTGGATACAAGACGCAGACGCTGTTCCTTTGTGAGTATTCGATTAAACAATGTTTGATCGAAGCTTTTCCACGCATTCTTATTTTTATTACTCTTTGTTGCAGTTCTTTTTGTATAGTAGACGAGGAAAAGACTTGTGTAGCAGTAACTGTTTACAATTTGGCTGAGGGTCGCGGTGTAACTGTTGGAGATTCAGTTGCAATACCAGAGCCTTTCATGACTCATCATGAATTTTCATTCTCAGGAAATGTATGTAGAACGATAGTACATGATTTTTTTGAAATTACAATTTATTTCAGTAGCAAAAAGGTAAAATAAGATAAGTCGCATTTCCCTGCTGTTTTTCCTGATTTTTCTGAAATATCTCAGAAACTACTGGAGATACATCCTTTTTGCCCTAATGCTTTTTTGTAGCTCTTGAAATTCTCTACAAAAAAGCATGAGAGCAAAAAGGGCGTATTTCCATTAGTTTCCGAGATATTTGAAAGAGAAGATCGGCGACAAAAATCGACTTATCCTTTTTCTTCACTACTGATTTGGTTAATGGTGAAATAATTGTTTTTCTCGATTGTTGTATCCTCAGGAATTTAATTTTAAGTCTATACGCGTTGAAACACCTGTACTACTGGTCGTAAATGGTAGAAAGTTGGGTAGAGATCAGCAAGCAGGAGCTAAACTTTCGAGCTACAAGAGAACCGATTAAGTGGTGAGTGAAAAGTGTGTATCAACGTTTTAACGTAAATTTATTTGCATGGATAATCGCACGGACTGAAAAATTCAGCTGTGTTGAATGAAAAAATGATATTAAGAGGGAAAAAAAATCAATACACATTAATTGTACAATAATTGCCATTGTTGGTGATAAGAAAAAAGATGAAATGATTGAAAATATTCCAGCAATGAATTTTATTTAGAAATTTATTCATTCAATTGACGATTTTAATATTTTGAGGAATAATCAAATTATAAGAACTTTACCGTCAACTTCGTAGATCGAAAGTGTTGAATAATTGATTAAAAAATGTGCGAATAGATTTGAATCGAATTTTGAAAGCATTAAGAATAGTGAATTATTCGTCTTTCATTAAAAATTTAAGAGATTAATGGAATCTTATGAGATGAAATGGGATGAAAAATTCAAAGGAATTATTCTGGTTTCTTTAAGAGGCCAGATGAATAAATAACGCTTGTGATATGAATAAAATAATGAAGAAAAATGAAAAACGTTTTTGTATAAAATGTTTTTCTATTAACGATTATATAATAAATACTTATTTATAACAATAACATATTACACTTTGTCGTTGGTGAATAATATGAGAGGGGCACTTGGTACTAAATTTTCTCTTGAAAAAAAAGAGAAAAAAAATGAGCTTCTGAGTTTAGTTTACAGTCTGACACCGAGATCACTATCGAGTCATTATCCTCAATTTCCCATGAGCACTGAAGTTTTTCATTCCAATAAAAACTTTCTGAATTTCACGATGAAGTAAACAGTTCCAAAAGTTTTTTTGTGCTTTTTCAAATGAAAAAAAATTATAAAAGTCACGGAGTGAATTAATATTCATCTTATCACAGTACCACAATCACATATTGACTTCCCACAATTTGAAGTAATTATCAATTACTTCGAGAAACCATTCGCGCCTCTTGGAATCCTTGAAGAGTGGTGCCAGTGTGCGCAATTGGAGTTGAAGGAGTGCCTCATTACCAAGTAATCCATCGAGTTGCCGTAGTAGTCCAGCATCACCATGGAGTTTCAAGAGGCTTGGATAAGTAAATATGTAGTACTGGACTCTCAAACGCTCAATTGCCCATGCCTCGACTGATTTATTACCACTCGCTGATTGTATGGCACCCATGTGTTCAGCGTACCAAGGTGAAAAATAATTACTAAGCTCTAAACTTGATAATTCAGCTACACCACGTGTTTTCAGTCGTTCTTTTATTCGTTCATACACTTGTGGAGTGTAAACGAATACCTGTAATGAAAATTTTATTATCAATTTATTGTTTACGAAACTGATGAATCATTTGGAATTTTTGAGAATTTGAGACAGGATTTTATTAATGATTGCATTGATAAGCTGGAAAAAAATTTGCGAAAACTGTATAACAGAATTGATATTGGAGAATTTTTCGGAAATTTTGTTCATTTTTTTAGTGAATTTCTCCGGTCGTAGCGCAAAATTAAAGACGATGAGTTTCGGTTCTCAAAAAAATCAAGAATGTCTTCATTATTTTTGAGGAAGGTATGACCGATTATTATCAATTTCCCATTCAACTACATGTAATTTTATTTATCAATTTTATCCGTTAATAGCTCCCTAAATTCCCCAAAATTATCGAAAGAATTATCGAAAAGATTCTCTCCCAAATCGTTCCATCAAAATTCCATTGAATCCCCAATCAAAAAGTACAAAAGCCTAATTTACCTGATAAAGTGAATTGCCAGTGACAAAAGAGGAGATATAATGTGAGCCAAAGT